>PNEQ01001473.1:59732-74913 GCA_003012365.1 Medauroidea extradentata | reverse complement strand
GAAATTACATAACTTTAATGGGAAATTAAATATTGATTATTTCGTAGATGGCTGCAACAGCTGATTTTGCTGCGCTGGCCACCGCATAAAAGGGCCTATATCCAATACGGTGAGAGATAAAATTTTAATGAAAATGGTTTTCGCCTATTGGAACATGATAGTAACCGTAGTTAAATTATAAAAATAATACAAAATAGTCGAGCAACCAAAAAAAAAAAAATTTGCTGATTTCACATGGAATGACCCCACTATACTTCGTTGCAGTAGAGTCAAGTTGTGTCAGATATTGTAATACTAGGCTAATGAATATTTTGCAAGCAGGTTTACGCCCAGAGGGAAGTCGCTTATTTTTTACATCTCGTTCACACCTCTCTGAACATCTCTCACCGCCACCAACTTCTGCAGCATGTTCCACTCCCTCACCTTTTTTTACCAGCATTGACTTTTCACGCGTATTTCTCAGTAATCTTCCCGACTGTTGTTGCCTCTCCCCTTATGCAGACCTCTAGTTGCCTTCAACTTCACCCGGACGCCTTTAAACTACATCACCTTTTATTGGAGTTTTGTTAATTTCATGTCTGTGAAATACAGAGTCCATTCAGTACATTCTGTTTTGTATGCGTGTAAAATGTGTAAGTTTGTAGACTTGTTTGGCAGCAATGAAGAAGCACAACAGTTTGGAGTGTATGTTGTCAGCGATTGCTACCCAGGATGTTAATAAAGAAGTTAGCAATTCAGTGCTTTTTATAAGTTACAGGAAGATAAAATGGCTTCCCTGAACAGACAAAACCCAAATTGTAAGCCCTTGTTTGTTGTGTGAGTGGTAAATACAGAATGAGGTTGCATTGCAGTAAGATATTGCGCTCGTGTTCCGAAGGACACTGGTTACATTTTAGTTCCTTAATAAAGTCTAGTCAATTACCTCCCCCTTTCTTCTCCTGTATACCTGTACCACATCCTTGTGAAAATGGTATAACAACTTAAAATTATGTGTAAAATAAAGTTAGTTACATAATGTATAATTGCAACTTTTATGTAATGTTGCATAATGT
This sequence comes from Medauroidea extradentata, assembly GCA_003012365.1. Taxonomy (NCBI): domain Eukaryota; kingdom Metazoa; phylum Arthropoda; class Insecta; order Phasmatodea; family Phasmatidae; genus Medauroidea; species Medauroidea extradentata. The sequence goes on along the minus strand of PNEQ01001473.1, from coordinate 73,861 downwards.
TAAAGTACCTTTGCATTTTTATAATCTCATTTAATTTACATTCATTCATGTTTTTTAGAACTGCAAATTATAAAAATGTTTTCTCTGTATTTTTTAAATTGGTAATTTAAAAAAGAAAGTCATGGTTGTCACATATTTTGTGAAAATACTATAAAAATATTTGTGTGTAAAAGTATTTCATAATGGAGTACATTGAACGTTTTAAGTACCTATTTTCATCTTAAAATTTACACTGAAGGCCTATGGCTTGTGTTCAAACCTATTGTTTGTTGTATCAGTTTATGATTTACTTCAAAGCATTAAATAATTGCTAAATGTATTGAGTAATAGGTTTTTAAGTTTAAAATTTTTAGTAGGCCTATGTAATTTTGTGTTTAATTTATTTAATGATAAATTTTGGTAATGTCAATAATGTGTTGATCAAATTAGCCTAGGGAAATGAATAATGTCATAGAGTTGTTTACTGTAGGCCTACTCACTATGTTATGTTATCAAGAACATTTATTTACGTTGTACCTGACGTGTAATTATTTGTAAGTGCTATTCTTGGATCCAGTGGTTTTGTGTTGCATATCACAATGAAAGAAAACTGTTCCTCATTGAAAAAACTAAAAATACATTCTTTCTTAGTCAAAAAAATCAGAAGCGGGGAATAAACTGAAGAAATCTGAATCAAAGAAAAGTTATTCGTTCATTCAAAATTTAATGAAGAAGTTTTGTTTTACCTTACAATTCCTATGCAATATGCCTCAACTAATGCAAATGTTTTTAAAATATTGCACAGTAGTTTTCCATAGAAACATAAGAAATTATAACTAGAAATAACAGGAGTTCATACAACGCAGTTATAGCTTAACGTGAGCCCAAATACGAGCTCGAACCGACAGGAAATGTTGAATTCCGCTCTTTTAGTGTCTAATTTTAAATGTACAACTTATGTCATTTATTCATTTGATTGTATGTTGTAAATATGACTTGTCCGATATCTTTGTGCAATAATGTACACAAAAAAGATCCAAGGATGCAATAAACTAAACTAACCAGTGTTGATACAACAGGCCCTTAGTAAAATATCGGCAATACGCTGTCCTTCATGTTAGCTCTCTCTACGTAACATATAATTAGTAACCATTAATATTGTACAGTACTTCTTTTTGCTAGAATGTACTCATGTTAACTTTTACAATAGGCCTTATAGAATAATACTGTAGGCTCATAAGTATGTACTTATTAGGTGGCATCATTGAATACATTTTTAAACATACAAGTCAGTCCTTATGACATGTTTTGGCATTTAAAAGAAAATTTAATTGTTTTTCAAACCATTATTTTCGTCACTGACTATCCTTTACCAAATAGTTACATGCCTACTACGCATTTATGAACACAATGATCCGAAACAGCACCTATAAGTTCTATGAAAACCAGTTTGTACAGTGATTTGTCATGGCTTTAAGATGGAACACATTTACGAAGGTGAGAGACATGTTTCTCCAGATGCTTTACTGGCTTCCTACGCCACATGAAATATATATAGAGATTAAAGTTCCGGCCATGGGCGCTGCAGGTACATGCGAAAATAGCACGCTGTGCATTAAGTTGTCATGATGACTTTCGAAATTGATCTACCAAACATAATAAAAACAACTTGCAGTATACCTAAATAATTTTTTCATTGGCTAACAGAATCACATCACAGCTGTAGCATTCATGGTTCTTGTACATTTACAGCTACATAATTTCAATTTGCTGGCCAATGAATGTTACCTGGCGTTTCACTGTAACGTTTTAACGGTCTCAGATGCTAACTAATCTGATGCAGACCCAGGACATCTCAACTATCAACGTGACCAAACAATAATATCTGTAATTTCCTCTAACCATAACCAACCCTGCACGTGTCTTGGTCCGCATCCCACCACACACTGCCAATTGTCTCAGTTAGGGCCTTCATTTCCCACTTTCTGGCATTATTAATTTAATGCAGGGAATATAGTTGTACAAAGGTTGAACATTAGGGCCAGTGATTTTTGGTGAAAAGAATTTTGCAACAATTTGTTTCAATGTCTTATGTGCACACCTGCAACTCTGGTTCGTGGTTATTGGCAGAGTATAATAGGGCTGAGGCATTGCTCATTTGACTGTACCAACCAGAACAGTGTTACCACGACACCACATGTCTGTGATTTGCGGGTAGGACTCAGAGACGCCTGAAGTAAAAAACTTCCAATCACTGACCATGAAGCAGAGAAACAGATGTTCAAGTAAAGCATCGAAACAAATTGTTGCAGAATTCATTTTACCAAAAATCATTGGCTCTAAAGAACATCAGTAATTATAAACGATAACCTAACGCTTCACAATTTGAAGAAAACGTACAATAAAACATTTTAGTTCATAAAACCAAGTCAAGAACTAAATTTCACATGGCCATGAAGTCATTAAATTCCAGTTGGCTTCATGTCTGAAAACCATAGATACTCCCAAACAATATGTAAACAATCAAGGAAATTTAAGGACAGTAATACAGTACATGATTACGTGAAACTTTTAACATATGTCATCCACAGTCCCAGAAATACCCTGTCAGAGTTTCCGCATGCTAAAGCAGGTTTTTAACTATCACATTGTCCAATTCATGCACCTTGTGTTTCCTTAACATATTGTTTATTCACAATTTACAAACAATGAATGTCCTAGTTTACCAGGTGAGAAAAAAAACCTGAACCAAAAACAATAACAAAACACTCTTGAACTATGGCAACAGTCATAAGTGTCGCACTAATGACATCTCTTTCCAAATTGTGGCACACGCTTCTTACACTAGACAGTACCTGTCTTATGTATTGTAGCGCTAAAAGTGGCATGATGTCAATATTTGTACGATGTTATTTGCTCAATCAATGTTCTGTTTATATTTATGTCATTCAAGTAGTTGGTACATGACACTTTTATTCCAGGGTGTACAATGGAGGCTGCAGAAAAAGACGCCCAACAAGACAAAGTGGATAATGAAGGAACATTTGTCTGCTTCAAGTGTGGCATGACAGAACATTATGACTACAAGGGTACACAGCCACCATTTTGCAAGAAGATACGTCTTTTGCCTGAGAGTTACGTCATGAAAGACCCATTTTCTCCTCCAAATAGCGGCCATTTTCTTATTCTTGGCTACGACTGTTCAATATGTAAGAAGTCTGCGTGCCCGGAGTGCAGCATATTTTACTGCAAGCCATTCTGCCTCGTGTGTGGTCTCGAAAATGTAGACAAGTTTCCTAAGCAAGTAGGCGCCAGAATCATCGCTATGAAGACATGATGGAAGCTGTGGAAGATGCAGCAACTTATTATTTCTTTAACATTACATGTACATGTTTACCTGGTTCTTTCACATATATTTCCAGAATTAACTGTTCATTTTAAGAAATAATTACACAGTGCTAATTATTAAATGTGTAGATTATTTAAAAATCTATTAGTTGTGACATAAATACAAATATTGCAAAAAATACATGAATATTTTTTACACTTGAATGCAAATTCTGTGTGCAGTGGGAGACCTAAAACCAGTCCGAGATGAAGTTTCTTATTTAATTTTTTTAAGCTCAACACATTTTAATTGCTAATATGGTTTTAGTGATTAATATTTACTGTGTTAAAACATGATGACCAGTCGAACAATGGTACCTCTCCGTGAATACCATGTGTGTGTAATTGCACGTTATGATTTATACAAGGAAAGTATACAGAATAGCAAACACAGTGTTTAATCACAAAGAATTTATGTGAATGGCATTTTAGTTCAGTTCTGTGTTCTGTTTTAACACGTAAACTGTGCATTGTTCAAAATAAGTTTGGTCATTTTATTGTTTTAAATTATAAGCTTTAATGTATTTGTGCAACAATAATAACATTAAAATAGATCAGTATTTATCAACTAAAGACTATTCTGATGTCTTGATTTTTATGTAATAAAAAGTATGTACATGATTATTAACAAGTGGTATTTATGTCCTCTCCTTATGCCAATATTATTACAATACGTAGCTTGTAAAAATGTAACATATTTTGACATAATGCTAGGTATTTACCATGGACTGAACAGCAAGTCTCGTTAGTATGTGGCCTAGATAAAGCCACAAACATTTATCTAGTTAGTTCAAGATATTCAGGAAGTTTATTCTTGTCTTGGTTTAAGGCAGGAATGACCTATAGTGCTGTAATATTGGCAGTTGTGTAGATCACATCACAAATGGTGATACCCAAGAAGGCTTCAACTTGCATGTGATTGGTCAAACATTTCAAAACAAATGTGGCTTATTTTGGGTTACAACCAAAAATTTCAGACATGTTTTTGAGCAAGTATTGTGTTATACAAAGTATGTAATTTTATGTCTGCTGAATACTATGCATATTGCTTTAAAAATCATGTTTCAAGTATCATCAATCTATTTTAAAGCCAGTGGCTTGGTCAGCCTGGAAATATGCCTCCATTGTTCTCTGTCCTCCCACCACTCTTAAACTGTAAGCCCTATTTACAAGATGAGAAATGGCTATGTCATATGCATGCTGTTTATTTTCATGTTTCAAAGGCCACAAGAATTTGACTAAATATAAATTTTAATCATAGTGATTACAGAAATTACTTATTTGTTTTACCAATTTGACGAGGACCATGCCCCCGTCTCTTCTCAATATAGCCTGTCTGATGCACCTTGCACCTCACTATTGACCTTGCGATAACTGGCAGCCCAATCATGCGAGAGTTGGTGGCCCTGCCAGTACCGCCAACACATACTGGAATGTACCCTGTGGTGCCACCACAAGAGGTCACGGTGCCCTGATGCCACCGACGATGCAATGCGGGGTATCAAAACATAAAACAGTGTAGTGACAAACTTATCTATTGGTAGAAATAGACCCCGTTCATTAGTTCACACGTAATCAAGCCCTACACTAATATAGCCTGCTGTGGGTGAACTAAGTTAACTAGGCATGGGTTGGCGACACCCCAAAAGTATAAAATACCCTACCAAGGGATAACCTTGTTTAGTGTATGTGAAAAGCCCCAACAAACATTAACCTCAACAGAGCGTAAAAACTCCCACATGTTTGACAACATGAGCTCTCTCAAGCAGCCAGCTTATGTCATATAAATAATTATTTTCTTTAAAACTTAGTTTAGTGTCTTATTAATGTTTAGTCTTATGTGTTTTTTAAATATAGTCAATGCTAATTTCAGTTATAAATTACATGTATTTATCGTTAAACTGAAATTCATTAACCTTTTTAAACAACAATAACCAAAATTAATACTTCCCCAATTACTTTTGGCACATTAAACAAGCTAAATTATTTTCAATACTTCAGTGCTGTATTTTTACGTAATTTCTAGTGTTTTACAAGGTTTTGTTGTGCTCTGTTAGTCAAACCACGCAGACCCTGCCAAGGCCTCTTTAGTTGGCATCAGCGGCATATACTCACAGACACAGGCACCAACCGAGCACCAGGATATTTTGTCTAATCATGTCAGCATACAATAGTCACTTTCATTACCGGAACATTTTCTTTGTTTAACTTCAGTTCTCTGGGTTTACCTCTCCGCACCTGCTGGCTTGGGTTGCGACCAAGGCCTGCCTCGAGTCTTTTTTCCCCACAAAATGGGTTATGGTTGGATCTGCTGTGATACACCTGTAGAATTACGGTGTAACATTTTGCCATTATACATCTCAAACTACCTGTGTTTCATTGACTTGTCGCTTCTTGATGTGTAAGAGTGTGAGACCTTAACTTGCATCTCAGTGTTTATGTTGGGTTGTACAGATGCCCGAAATTCCTGTCAAGTGTTTACTGCGAGCCTGAACACTCTTAGGTATGAAGTAACCACATGATGAGTGCGGGGAACATCACCAAAGCCAGGCGTTCAGTCATATGAATCAGAGATCATAAGAAATGCTCTACTGAACGCCAATTCTCCTCATAATTGGCTGGCACCTAGTCGGGAATTTGCAGTTCGGTATCAAAATGCAGGACACAGAAGAGTATTTTCTAGTACCAGTGAAATTCAACTTGGACCCTCAGTACGGTCCTAGTCCCCATCAACTTACTTACACAAAATTATATCCTAGAAACTGCAAGTAAAAATTTTTGTTAAATCTAGATACACTAGTTTCAATGCTGTTGTTGGTTTACTGTAAGATAAATGTTACCTCCATTTTTGTACATGCAATCAATAAGCAAGCCTTCTGCTATAGTGGATTTAGATCCAGATATAATATTTCAAGCACAAGAGGGAATAATTGTCATAAACTGCTGTTATTAATTTTTGTAGTACATTCTTGCTATATATTGTGGCAAAATTCAGCTAATCATGACAGGTGACTATCCGTACATACTATTAACAGTTTTAGCTGACTAGGTTAGCACTGTTATGCTACACAATCAATGGTGACAGTAACATTTTGAGCAATCTACAAGTGTGATCACAATACTTAAGAACTCCACTCCACTCAATACACTTTAAGAAAATTAGGAAGACAACAATTACCTATAAGATTACTACACAAGGGAAAAGAAGTGTCTCGCTGTACTCAAGAAAATTAAAAATTAATTAAATGGTTGACTAAAGTTGCAAGGAGCGCAAAGAAAGAAAACTGTGAATGGTGTGCAATTAATCTGTACAGTTTAAATACGTGACATCGCTGTAGTTAGAGAATATACTTGTCGCATAGCTAGAAGTCAACTATAGAAATTTAGTCTTAAAATTTCATTATGAAAATGACTGCTAAACAGTAATCAATTACGGATGCTCTTTAACAAAGTTTTCTCTTCTGAAATTAGCAGACTAAGCAAAACTTTTGGTCATTCGGGATAAAGTGAGCACTAAAGATTTAACCTTCGAAAAAAATCACTAGCCGTTACTGCATATAAGTCACCATTAACAAGAGTTACTTTACTGCTTGTATGGTTGGTAGCGATTCATCGCATGTAGTTCCGTGTATTTTCCTATTTCAATACAACATTAGTGAAAGAACATCAGATGAAATCAACCTCTCTGTATTTAATATACTTCAAAATATTTATTTACGATCTTACTGACATTTCTACTTACAGTATAATTAGACTTAATTGACGCCAGTACAATGTGACTCTACCGCCGGCCTCAGATCATGTTGCACGTTACTGCTTGCTCCACGCTTCAGACAGTTCAAAATTCCACAGACTGGTGGCATCAGAGTTAGGTTTTTGCCGCTTCGCCAAGTTGCATCATTTGCGTGCGTTTGTCCATTGTGTGTATAAACACATTCAAAAGTATTGGAAATGACTATGAATATCATTACCAAATGATGTGAAGCCATTAGTATTCTGTAAATTATGTTTTACGTTTGCCAGCCTAGAAACAACATACTTTTATTTCACACATTGAGAAAATACGTTATTTGTTGATTCTCGTCGTTCGTGGCAGTAGAACTGAACAAAACTTGATTTCTTGAGTTGCGTGTGCCATGTGTGTTTTTTTTAGTGGCGGTTTTGAGTTACAAATTCAAATAAATTATGCCAGCATTTATGAGATTTGTAATAGCAATAGTACGTGTTGTATCAATTAGTTGATGGACAGAAACCAGTATTATAAGACGTTAACTCGCAGGTATTTATAACTAAGATTAATTTTGATTATATCTTATATTCAGCCCCGTGCATTTAATGAGTAGATATTGAAAATAAAATTTATCGGAACAGTATACTGTACATGTAAACATTGCCCGATCCTATGTGAATAAAAGCATGTGGCAATATTTATGTTTACATTCGGCGGAATGATTTAAACATAATCAGGGCTTTTTCGAGTGCTGACTTTATTCTGAATCACCTATAAACAATTAAAGAAAAGGTGGGAAACTACCACTAGGCTACTAATTACTACAATATGTAGACAGAGATGCACAAGTACTTACAGAATCAGTACTTGCAGGTGGGAGAACACAAAACATAGATGGACGAACACATTTTTCACATGGTTGCGACGTTTCACTGGCCAGGCCAGCTTCTTCAGGCGACAAGCAACAGCACACTGCAGTATAGCGGGCAGTAAGCGATGGTTGGTGACTTCGGTTGACCATACAGTATGTGCTTAGCTCAGGTCGCTTGGCTGTACGGAAATGATTTTTTAGAGTAAATGGGGTGGTGGTAGCTGTCATAATGAAGGTATTGAAGATGGTTGGTAGGTGTCGTATGCACAGTAGTTTCAATTTTGCCATTTTGTACAGTTAGCTTAACATCCAGAAAAATTGTGTGTGTGTTGGAATAGTTCCAGGTGAATTTCAGAGCACTATGGGAGTTCAGGTTGTTGAGAACCATCGCTTACCGCACGCCATACTGCAGTGTGCTATTACTTGCCACCTAAGGAAGCTGGCCTGACCAACGAAACGTCGCAACCACGCAAAAAATGTGTTTGTCTATCTGTATTTTGTGTTCTCCCACCTGCAAGTACTGATTCTGTAAGTACTTGTGAAGCTCTGTCTACATGTTACAGTAATTTTTAAACTATTATTTATTTTCAAAATAGCATGTAGACCATTGAATGTTTTATGCCTTTAAATATAAAATGCTCACGTCTATACAGCCCCATTAAAGTGAGTTAATTAAACAAAACCTACTATGTTGATTCTGACACGAAAAATGTATGCATGTACATTTTACATAATGCACTACTGCCTGAACCTACGGTAAAAAATTGTGTCATCATAAGTTCTAGTTTTTATTTGTACAATTGATATAACTACTACTGCTTTGTACAAATTTTAATATTAACATTACGATAAATATACACTGCCTTACATCACTTTTTTTTTACTTAGTCCTCCTGCAAGTTTCTTGATCAAGATCTTTTTTCTCTGATCGTCTTTGCTTATCTTCTTTTTCTATAACAAAATACAGTAATTGAATATCAATAACCAGTTGAAATAAAACATAGGGGGTGGCTCACAATGACTACCGGTACTAACAGAATAACAAAACAAGTGGTACTGCCACAGTGTCAACATATGACACAGCTATAACACCTTAGAGGTATTCTTAATTATTACAGACTGCCTTAGCTTGAAGTCATAGCATTTAAAGATGGAATCAATGTTACAATTAATTTCTACCTAAAATTTTTTAAAAATCCTTTCCATCACAATATCCTATTTCCTAAGAAGTTTCTTGCAGTACAAGCACTTTTATTCTTTAACATTAATTCACTAAGAAGTATTTCACTGTAAGACTTAAATAGTAGAGCCGCAGCTAAACCTTTAAGTCTGTCCTTTCTGTATCTTGATAGAGTTTCAGGTAGCCACACATACAATAGAAGGCAAGATATAAATGTTAGTAAGCTTCACTTGAGCAACATAAGGAAATTATTTCAACTAACAATCTTGGAATTGTAGTTCGACATGACTTGATGACAGTGGTTTCTTTGCCCACATACCAATGAGACAGTGATGGTGCACTCCCGGAGCTTTACTACAACGACTAGGCCTACTACATTCAGGCATTATCAGAAATCTAGGTCTCCAAGACTTGAACTGTCAAATTAATGTGGGCAACTTCTGTACTACTAACGGTCTGCACGTACGTTCCTGTACAAACCTGGCATGCATACGTTATGTTAAATTGCTGATATTACTCTGTTATTTGAAATAAAGCACTCGTGGTTGATATGCAGGATGTATTTCATGATTCTTCCTTCAAATATAAGGAGAACAATGGCACTGCTATTTAACATACACTCTGTAGTATGTAAAATTGAAAGTAATTTGACATAAAAAAAAAACACTGAGGATGCAGTTGACAGCTTGGGCAGCGTTGCACAGAATAGCAAAGAGAAAGATTCCCAAATTTGGTACAGTTAAAAGTGCCTGATGAAACATGAAAAGTGATGGTTTCAGATTCATGATGCAACCTGTATCAAAGTATACTGGTACAGCTTTTGGTCACTAAGTTGGCAAAATACTTTATAGCATACCAGATTTTCTTCGGTATTTTATGATGATATGACAATGAAGTGAATATGAAGATGCCTGGAAGGGTGAATAATAATCAATGCACATTATAACATTATTGCTGCAAATGAAACTAATAACACATATTTAACAATTTATTAATACAGTAACACATTGGGTTTGCATTCGAGAGGACCCCGAGTTTTATCCCCGGTTCCGGCCATTCTGATTTTGGTTTTCCATGGTTTCCCAAAGTAACTCCAGGCAAAAACTGGGATGGTTTCTTAACAAAGGCCATGGCCGGTTCTTCTCCCAGCTCCCATCATTGTACCAAGTTGTGTGTCACCGTCTATAATGACCTCGCTGTCCATGAGACATAAAGCCCCCTTACCTTACCATTAAAAATGTATTTCTATGAATTATCCGTGGTCTACTTAACCGTAATTATTTGAAAATCCAGACTATCCCAAAAATTGTAAATACCCACAATTCTTTGACATTTATTTTAAATTTGTATGCACATTAGTAATAAACTGCAAATTAAGTGTAACTGTTACACAAAGAGTTGTAGTATGGAATACACATTAATATTTAAAGAAATATTAGGGAGCAAGCCGTGTGCAGCCAGCGTGCTTCCACGTCCTGATCGTGCTCATTGGAGTCCCATAGCACACAAATTATATCTGTAACATTATAATGATTGCAGTCGTTGAAATCAAAATGTCTGAACTAGAGATGAAGATGTATTTTTCCAATTTACCTTGAGGAGCCCTAAAAAATATGCCATTTTTAGCCATTTGATTATATTTTCTTCTTAAGACATTACTAATAAGGCTCAAGTTGAACATGAATAAGTTTTTTTTCATCTTTCCTGAAAAAAAAAACTGTATTCTCTGAAACAATTATTTATAGATACATACATGGGTATCAAGCAACCACTAAGTTGATAGGCAAATTCTTGTTGTGAATCCTCTTAAAATCATATTAAAAAAAAGAAGTAAAACACTGCCCATCAGTTAAGTTTGTGTGTGCGAATGAGACTGTATTAAAAATTCCCATCAGTAGCACCCTTATCACTCAGTTGATTTTGTTCCTCAAACACACACAAACACAGCCCATCTAGGAAGTCAACTTACAGTCTGCACTGTATAAGTGCACTGAAAGTTTGTGGAGACAAAAAGGTACTTTTATTAGTCTGAAACAAAACTATTAAAATATAATGCCAAGAATGCAAGAAAAAGTTACAGCCTCACCTTTTTTAATTTCTTGCCTCCAGTTTGACCTTGGAACTTGACTGCCTTGGCTCCAGAGGGCTGTTTGTGTTCTGGTGTCTTCCTTCCTTCTACAGCAGCGCCACCGTCTGTAACTTTACTCGCCTCATTACCTGCTGTACGTTTTCTAGGTTTCGCTTTATTTATCTTATCACCGCTCTTCATTTTCTTCTCTTTCCTTTCTTTCTTCTTCTTAAAAGTTGCAAAACGAGAAATTCTTAACGCTCTATCCTGCAGTGCGTCTCCGTTCAGTTGTAAAGCCAGCTCCACTGCATCTGGCGTCTAAGACAAAATGTTTGCAGTTTTATAAGCAGTAGACAAAGGTAAAATTAAAATTGTATTAACACACCAAAATAATTGTAAGCTTATTTATTGAAATTAATCAAATGTAAAAACAGACAAACTCATCAGAATATTCAATACAGTACTTTAAACTTTACAGAAATGTAAGTTTTTACAAATTAGTGAAATCCCATAAAGAGTATGACCTATAACATACTAATCTGCCCTATAGCAACAACTTTATAGTGCACCATCCCTTCATAATAAATGTAAAAATTTTTGGGTATAACAACAATCTGCTATAAAGACAATTTTTGTTGCCACTGAAAGTAGTTCTCATAATGAGATTCCACTATCATGTGATATTAATAGAATAAATTACTTCATATACTGTGGTCCAAGAACTTATTGGGCATCACAAGTGATGAAAGAATAAGATAACAAACACATGTGGTTAGGTATTTAAAGTTAGAACATATGTAGTTGCCGTTTAAGATTTGTAACATAACTAAAAATTCTTACCCAAAATGTTTGTAGCCCAGTTGACCGAGTTATGGAGTACAAACTTGAGTTAAATCTTTAGTTGCAAAAGATTAAAGTTACTCATTTTGTTTTTATTTTTGGGTGTTATTGAAACATTTATAATAATTTTTTATGTTCAGACAACTTAACTAATACAATCATTTTCTTAAATTTTTTCCCTTTAATTTTATTAAATTGGAGTGTTTGCTGAATAGAACTCAAGTCACATTTACGGTATTTCATCTCTGAATATCAAATGCAGCTCTTTACTTTTAATAAGTTTTGGTCTTAATATTTTTGGATCCAAAATTACTGAGAAATTAAGGGGAAGTAAAAGGGTTTTAAAAGCAGCAGGAGGTAAGTTGATGGCTTCTTATTTGAAGTGGAAAGATATAAGGGAATATACTGGAGATATTTGTACAGGATACTTAGTAAATTTCTAGGACCATGAAGAAAAAATTCTGGTTGGGGGTGGGTGGTAGGGAAAGATGGAAGCAGAAACCACTCTCTCCCACTATTTACAGTGTTGTACCCAGGTGAATGTTACAATGTTCACCTGTTTGTGTAATATTTAAGCCTCTGTGTTTATATACATATTTTTTTCCGCAACTGCTATGATATGTACGCAGAATGCTAGCAACAAACTGATCTGTGACTTTAACATTATTGTACTTGTTGTTTACAGTGAATGTCCACCACCGTCTGTACGCTGCACACCCCACACGGATGTTTGCAGGTTTGCCTATGCTCTAGGCTCTGTATGTTTACGCGAATATTCAAGTGTGTTTTGAGCATAAACTGTATATCCCAGACATTTGCAACAAGAGGACCTTTTTTGTTACGCAGGTCTCAATTCTCAATAAAACATCTTCAAATGTTTGAAAATCCTGACGGTAAAAAAAGTTATATGCAATCAGCGGTTAGCCACCCCCATCATATTCGTAAGGGTAGAAGGTGTAAGTTGTATCTGCTGTAAGTTTAAAGGTCCCAACAGCATTAAGCAATGCTGAAAATATTGTTTTTTTTTTATATAATTTAGTTTCTGATATTTTGGGGGGATACGATTATAAATTTTGATATTCAAAGGTTCATTACCTTAAGATTAGGCTAAAAATGCAAAATACAATTTCTGCTTGTTTTTTTCATAAAGAATAGCCTGCCAGTGTTTGTCAGTCTTATTTAGACTCACCATGTATGTACAGTACATATATACATTTCAGAGGAGTATACCGTATAGCCAGTGGTGATGTACGAGGTTTAAATTCTTGCTAAATGCATGAGTGACAAAGAAAGAGCTACCACTAATTGCTGTAAGTGCATACCCCCTTATTTGCACTCATCCGAGAAATATGCCACTGTATTTCACGTAGTAGGTTGCAACGAAGATTTCAAATGGCCAAGACCAAGCGAGGTAGCGCAACAGTAACACGTTTGGCTTACATTCAGGAGGGCCTGGGTTTGAATACCAGTTTTGGCCCTCCTGAGTTAGGTTTCACAATGTTTCCCAAAATCACAGCCATGGCTGATTCCTCCTCCCAGTTCTTGTCTTTGTGCCAAGTTGTGAGTTGGTCTCTAATGACTTTGCTGTCGACCATCTACCTTGACGCTAATCCCCCTGCGCTAGAGGTGCGGGGTTGCAAGCAAGATTGCTTAATGCGAGCAGTGTGGGTATCTAGAAGACCTTTGAGGTAAAGAGCATGAGACATTGGTGTGGTTCTTCTAGAGTAGGTGGTGATAGAGTTATCCTCAACTCAGCGAGTGACTACTGAGTGAGCCAACAAGGACAAACTCCACTCGCTAGCACAGGGTGTCATCTTTTACATAAATAGAGGGCAAGACATATATCACTCGCCTTGTATTAGATATCATGGTTGGTACACAGGTTAATCTCATGAAAGGAGAAAACAAGGTAATTCAGTTCAATGGGGTGTTTATATCCATTAACACAAGTTACAATACTTGTCACAGCATGATGAATACAACATTAGCTTTGGTACATGGTCCTTAATTAGGGTTAGTTGTCAATCACACTTTGATGACATACATTTTAACACTGGGGTCTCAATATGAGATA
>PNEQ01001473.1:16138-58732 GCA_003012365.1 Medauroidea extradentata | reverse complement strand
ACGTAAGTAAATACTGTTTCACAATTAAAGTTCCGTCTTCCACTCTTACATGCTAGAATATTATCGTTACGTGAAAATAAACGGCAATAGGCAAAGGTGCGGGCGAATACTAGTGCTCTTAGGCCTAAATAGTAAAGTGTTAAAAATCGGGGGCGAGCGTTAACGTAATTTATAAGTGGACGTGACGGGATGGCGTCAACCTTACTAGCGGATGAAAGCTTCTATTGTGACAACATTAAAGTAATTAATAATAGTTACGGACAGGAAAGTTTTGCGAATTCAATGACTTGCAGGCTAGAATCCATTGTACTATGCATACTCAAGCCCCATCTATTCGTTCATTGTGTGCTGTTCCACTGAGTAGCAGCTAGTGGACAAATGGTCGGGGCTTGAGTATACATAGGATAGTTGATTCTAACATGCACGTCATTGAATTCACAAAATTTTCCCGTCCCTAATAATAGGTAGTACATTATAGGCATATCTAATTATATTTGTTTTCTTAATTTTAAACATGTTTGTTGTATCATTTCTTCCAAAATTTTACAGTATAATAAATAAACAGCTTCAATTTACCTTAAAATTTACAAATGCAAATCCTTTTCCCACACCAGTGTATCTGTCTCTGAAAACTCGGACATATTCAATTTCACCGCAATTTTCAAAAAACGTCCAAAGTTGGTCTTCCTCAGCAGCTGGAATACAAAATGTTATTTTTATTGTATTAAATGCTCTTGGATACTAAAATACCTTTCATTACTTAAACTTGGTAAGGCAAAAATATTTTCCAAGCATACACCCAGAACACATAAGAAATTTATTGACTGTACATATTAATACTAACAGCGAAACCAGATAGTGTCCTGCGAAACAAATATAGCAGAACTTATCAAATGTGAAATTACATACACAAATTAACCAACTATTTGAATTAATAAAATAAGAATGCGGGAACAACTGAAAGAAAAAAGTAATAATAATTAAATGTAATAACAAAATTACATGAAATTTTTTAATGTTTGGTGCAGTGGGAGTTTACAATTAGAATTTATTGGTTTGTGGACATACGCCACTGCTCATGTATTGTTGATCAAACTTGTGTTGAATGACAAAGTGACAAAAGATAAAAAACACACAAAAAACAAAGAAAACGTAGGAAAGAAAAAACCATACCAGAGAAACGTCGCCTTTTAAAAAAAAATATGTATATATATTTTTTTTTCCCAGCATGAATTCTTGCTGAAATATACATTAAAAAAAAAAAAGACGAAGTCCCTCTGGAATTGTTTTTTTCTTAATTTTCTGTGTTTTTTACGTGTTTTTGTATTTTGTCACTTTGTCTTTCAATACAAGTTTAGTCAACAATACATGAGCAATGGCGTATGTCCACAAACCAATAAATTCTAACAAAATTACATATTTTAATTTAAAATACTTGCCAGGCATAAACTATGTATACTGCAACACATTTATCATTATGGTTGTATAAGAAGTTTAATTCCTACATAAATCATGCACGTTACTGTACTCTATACACTCATTCACATTTCTGTGGAAAAAACTTCTAAGTTTCTGCTTATTTTCACTTCTTCAAGCCACTACAGAATCTTCCAGGATGTTAAACAGGCTGAATACTGTACTTCTTAAACTTTAAGTCTCATTTAAATTATTTCTGTACTTCATGGATGTAGGCAATTGTTCGTTCAGACAATCAAATCTAAATTGATTAAAATATAAATATACGTGTGCATAAAAAATACACAGACACACACATATGCACGCATGCACATATAAGGCATTAACTGTTGACTACAGAACAATCTGTACAGTACATATAGATTTTGATTGTTACTGCATAAACATTTTTGTCTCTCTTAAAATATGGCAAGAAAAGGAAAAAAGTAACAAGGCTTTCAAAAGTGCTTAAGTTTTACCCAGAATGACTTATAATATAATTTTAGCTAATGAGTTAGCCTATTTAGTTAAAATTTCATTAATTAAATAATACCCAGAATGACTTATAATATAATTTTGGCTAATGAGTTAGCCTATTTAGTTAAAATTTCATTAATAAAATAATAAGCTAACACAGTAGTATTATTTTGTCTTGAAAAATTAATTCTATGTAGAAAACACAAGTACATAGGCCTATAGCAGTTTTAGAAATCTGCTCCCTATTCACCACAATAAAATAATGAACTCAAAAGCAGCAGACATGAGAGACTGTGCATTTTAACAGTTCAATTAAGTTTAGACCAAGAATGTATACAACTAAAATTTTAACTGTTAAAATTAAAAATTTGAAACTCACAGAATGGGAGATTGCCAACAAATATGGCTTTCCTCTTGTCATGCTCGACACCTGCATTGTTCAGTGCCAAATCAACTCGAATATGATGATCATCTAACACAGTGCCGTTCGCTCGCAAAGCATTAGCAGCTGATTTCTCGTCTACGAACCGGACAAACCCGTTTATGTTAGTGCGATCAGGATGGAAATCTTTCGTGATAACAGCCACTTTTTTGGGCACCCTTGGATCAGCAAGTGGAGGGCACCTCAGCCTGACAGACTCCACAGTTCCGTACTTGGAAAAGAAACGCTTGATCTTCAGCTTTCCCCAAGTATTGGGCAAATTGCCAACAAACACTGTGCGTGACTCTCTCTCTGTATCACGTGGAACTTTTTTTCTTCTCGTACGGACACGTTTGGCAGTAGGCACCTCGTCTTCATTTTCACTGAAACATAAATATTCCATGTAGAATGTTCATTACACATCTCAGCTGGTATAGTATATATAGTATAAATCTTTTAGTCTGAGAAACATACCTGGCAGCTCCATTGTGTTAACCTTCAAATCATCCTGGCTTCCTGAACCCCTTTTATTTTAGTTCAGGGCTTGGTAAAACATACCCTTTGACCTCCCTTTGCCAGTGCAGTTGCCAACACGAACTTCAGTTAACATAAATATGGATAGTTCTCATGACAGTGGCAAAATGAGGTAAATATAATGAGAGCAGTGCCAAAATGAAAGGTGTCGGGGGAGGGGAGGAACTGGTGATCCTATAGAAAACCTGCTAACCAATTGCATCATCTGGCATGATTTCCACAAGAGAAAATCTGGGGCAGCCCTGTTGGGAACTGAACCTAGCTCACCTTGGTGGGAGGCGAACAACTTACCGCTGTGCCAACCTGGCCGAAAGGGGCCTTTGCTTGAGTTTTCAGTCGTATGCTATTAGGAAGACGAGAGGTGTTTTTCAGGATGTGGAGAAACGTTTTTTCGCTTTCAACCTATAATACTGAAAACCTGAACATAAAAACAATCTCCATGTCAGCTTCCAACTCGCATGCGACTGAAAACTCGAGCTTAGACCCCCAGGGGGAATTAGCGTAACTGTTTCAGGAGTGTGGAGGTTGGATGTAACTTCCTTGCCATGCCAACATGCTTCACCACAGCAGACATACATATAACAAGTAAAACAAACTTGTAACACTTATTAATTTACCCAGTTTAATACAGTATTTTTATGTTAACATTCTGTTCAGAATATCTTTCAAAGGTAAATAGATCAGGAATGTTGGGTTTGTTTAGCAATTGTTTGTCAATGTTGCAGTTTATATTAAATTAATAAAGATATTTTGTTCTAGGACGTTACGTGCAAAAATCATAATTATAACTGTGATGTATGCTCTCTCAAAAGAAGTAATGACTAGTTGAATATACTGAGACAGGAGAATGATATTTTTAGGTGAAGTTACGTAGTCTGATTAAGCCTTCATTTGTTTTGGCATGATTCTGTAGGCTAATATCAAAGAGTGAGGAGCAACAGAATTAAATGTAGTGAGGATGTCTTTTAATTTTCTTACAAGATCATCATCATTCAACCATCGTCACAACAAATGCAGGATATAAGTATATCTGTATATAGTACATCTGCAGCATCTGTGAACAATATTTCTCTTAACTTTTTGATTTAACATGTAATAAACTAATTATTTTCCACTGCTGTAAAAAGTTTCTCAGGCACTGGATGCAAGATCTCTCCCAGCTTATTAACTCATTAGCTAAACTAACCTTTGCAAACTTGGCAATGGCATCCTGGCTTGTCATGTGTATGAACTGAGTCTGAAGTGCAAATATCTTGTTTGTGAAAGTTTAACCACAAACACAAATTTTGATGCAAGTAAACTGCATTAGTTTTCTTCCCACATAATCTTAATTATATCATGTCAGTGCTCGATACAGGCTAGTACAAAATTTACCTAAGATATTTAAATATCAGTGATCTGAAATTAACAAGGAAAAATATTTAATCTGTCATCTAGTACATGGGACAGGTATTATTTTCAGGGCTGCACACAGGGGTAATAAGAGGGAGGGGGAACTTACTCGAGTCTTCCCCCTTCACACCTCAAAAAAAATTCAACTTTACCTCATGGAAAATGTTAAATAGCACCTTAAAAACCAAATATTCCTCTAGGGAGGGCCACCTGACATTCCCACTTTATTGGTGTGGATCTGTGTTATTTCATTCCAAAATTTGGGACTACCGTACATAACAAATTTTCATTGGCCAATAATTGTTAATGTAGTTCAATATAACATATATACACAACGCAGTAATAAGAACAAAAATTTAAATTTTGTGAAACAGACTCTTTGAGGTTAGGGCCCCTTCCAAAGAATTGTCTGTACGCACTCTGGTTAATCTCCTGATATGTTACAACTTATGCTCATTACATGGGGGTGTAAGGTAGACGTAGAGTGACTGCCTTTGGAGCACTGTGCCAGAATGTACAATACGCAGAGATAATTAAAAACGGTCACGAGAATTATAAAGACTGTCAAAAAGGTATAGTCTGTCTCATATAAGAATTCCACTTTTTGACATTTGTGTATACATTTATTTTTTAGTTGTTTCAATGAAATGAGCAACATTTTCCTGTGCCACAAGTAACTTTTGCACACACACACTTAGCTGGGTCTCAAACTCCGCAATTTATCAAAATTAAAAGTTATTTCCTGCAGAAATTGGTACACACGATAGCCTTCACAACTGTCAAAAAATTGAATTCTTTTGTGAGACAGACTATATGTATTTTATTTTATTAAGAGGTACCTGAGAGCCAGGGTAC
The DNA here is from genome assembly GCA_003012365.1 of Medauroidea extradentata. NCBI lineage: Eukaryota > Metazoa > Arthropoda > Insecta > Phasmatodea > Phasmatidae > Medauroidea > Medauroidea extradentata. The sequence goes on along the minus strand of PNEQ01001473.1, from coordinate 53,598 downwards.
AGTACCTCACATGCAGATTTATTACTAGGTACCCATAGGCATCTCCTGCCCTACAGGATGACACAGAATGACGCCCTACAATGGAGCAGCATCGGAAGGACAAGGACGGGGGAAATGGGACATCCCCGAGAAAACCTGCCAACCAGCAATTATCTGGCATAAATCTCACATGCAAAAATCTAGGGACCGACCCAGCTAGGGATCGAACGTGGATGACCTTGCTAGGTGGCATGGATCACTTTGCTGCTGTAGCCCTCAAAAAGGCACAATTTCAATTGTACGTACAGTATATGAAAAAGGAATATTTACAATTATTAACACTGCAAAGAAATTTCAACAATTAAAATTTAACATTTGAACATGTTTAAAAAATTTAACTAATAATTTTTTTAGTTTGAGTACTATTTCCATCATGGATTATTCTTCAGGAACAACACTTTGTGAGAAAATCCTCTTCAAGCATATCCATCTAAAAAATTCCTATGCTAGTACACAACCACTTAATAATTTTTTTAAAAACAATATTCAAACTTATTATGTAAGCATGTTAATTGCTGACCAAAATATCTTCACTTTACTCTTCCTCAGAATTTTGAAAAATCAAAAAATAAAATAGTTTAACTGATGCTTCACCTTAAGGGCGTTCACGTGGCAAAAATGCATAAGTTTATATTTGTACCACATAGTGTTTGTTTTACAGACATTACTTGTGACTACATTTTCCAGTTGTAAAAATTTTTTAGCTCTCATAGTTTCGCCACAGCAGCATGTCAAAGTCTGAATTTACAAGTTACAGGAACATAGGTACCAACTGACTTACTTGAATGAAATAATTTACACTAAAACTAGATATTATGTGCCACATGCTACAGGATTTGAAAACACACAGCAAAGTCCTTTTGTCTTTTTGAAAAATTGTCATAAATGAAATAAATTGTCATCAATTTCATACTTTTTAAAAAAAAAGTACAAAGGAATTATACTGTGTATTTTTTAATATTTTAGCATACGTATGGCTTGTAAATTATTTCATTCACGTAAGTCACTTGTTTTCTCTTATTCCTATGTTGCTGTGACTTTCAAATTCTGACTTTGACATGCCGCTGTGGGAAAACTACGAGAGCTATATAATATTTACACTCGGAAAACGTAGTCACGAGTAACGTCTACAAAAGAAACACTAGGCTATGTCGTGCAAATATAAACTTACAAATTTTTGCCACGTGAACATCCTTAACAGAAGTTGATAGTTAAATGAGTGAGTATTAATAAAAGTTTTGCTACACTAGCCTATATATTCATATTTTGCTTGGGAGGAAAGCAGGCTATTTAACACACTATGTTTCTAAATGTCACCTGACAGAGCCCTTCTATCCTAGAAATGGAAAGTTATAGCACTTCTCTATTATGTAAGTTAGTAGGGCCTATCATGACTTGTTACTTACTCATCACTCAGACTATCTTCCACATGCATACTACTATTCAGTATGTCACTTTCCACTCTTGAAGACACTTTATCTTCACCAGTCTTAAGTTTTTTAGCAGCATTCTTTTCTAGAAAATCATGTTTCTTTTTCTTGCCACTTTTCTCACTGTGTAGAGGCTCTCGTTTCTTGAAAAAGTCCTTTAGTTCGGGAACACAGTAGCCATCTGGATTTAGCAATTTGGTTATGCTGTCTTCATCCATTGTGCCCTGTAGAAAATATACTTTCATGTTATAATTGACATATTATGGACTACACAAAATGACATACTGAAAAACAAACTCTAAATTCTTTAGAAAGTGGGTAATTTCGTTTATGTGTGTGTGTGGACCCACATACATGTCTGACAAGATTAATGTGAAGTATTTTAGTACCTAAATAAACAGTTAGTTTCTTTATTTTAAGGATGATTATTTATTTTCCGACAAATCTTGAAGTCCGATTCAGTAACAAAATGTAACAACTTTGCTGTCCTGGGCACAGCCAGGTTCACTTGAGATGGAGGTCTTAGATAATTAAATAATTTACTTAAATTAAATTACGTAAATTATTACAATCACCATAAACACTCTACACTAAGTATACAATACTCGCAATTCACACTTTTCAAATAAACACTTACAGATATTATACACAGTTATCTCCCTAAAAGCCTAATTTACTACTCTACCGTACAATTAATAACGTCTCTCTCTCTCGCAAATCAGTCCTTCGACAACGTTAGGTTTCTATCTAGAAATGTCTCACAATGCACAGCTACAGTTCAACCTGTTCATCCACTCTCACACATACTCACACATCCTCGATGAATCACCATCGTCTACATGTCCGTAGTCTCTCCTCGATCTGCTGGTCCAGCCTCATCCCTCACTTTCACGTCCGTCGCCAATACGCACCAGCTAAATACCATAATTACTCTGTCTATGCTCGCAGTGGGCCGGTATTTACAGTCGCCCGTGACTGCACCCAGAATATTCTCAGACACGCCAAACATGCTGGTTGATGTAAGCTGAACGTTCTAGGTGTTGTCGTAATATTTTGTTACATCCGAGCTGAATGCTTGACCAGGATGATTGACATGTGCCCCCAATTCAGAAGGCTGCTGGTGTAATCCAGGCCTGAGTGGTCCGCGTCACCAGGGGGAGGAAGATGGGAACGGAAGAGGGGCGCAGTCCGCGGTCTCGTCGCCAGGGCTGTACGTAGTGAGCAGTAGAAAGGGGAGGGGTGCAATCCGCTGTATTGTCGTCAGGGCTGTATGTAGCAAGCAATGGAGGGGGGTGGGAGGGGCACAGTCCGCTGTCTCGTTGCTGGTTCAATATGTAGCGAGCAGAGAAGGGGGCAGGGAAGGGTGCAGGCCACTGTCCTGTCTCCAAAGGGCTGTACGTAGCGAGCAGAGGAAAGGGAGGGGCACAGTCCGCCGTCTTGCCACCAGGGCTGTACGTAGGGAGCAGGGGGGTGGGGAGCTGCGCAGTCCGCCATCTCATCGCCATGTCTGTAGGTAGCAAGTAGGGGAGGCAAAGGTGGTGTGGCTCCTCAAGTTGCTCAGCCCCTCGAGAGCGCTGACTTGTTACTGTACTGCAGTAACTTCGGTAGTGCATGAGAGTAGGTTACTTCGGTTTGATGTACTTTTCATTACAAATAATATTTAAAGGAACCTCTAGAGAGAGTTTTCTAATTATTTACTGTTCAGCGTAAAGAATTTTCAGTATTAAGTGTAACATTTTGATATTCCTTCATATACTTTGGAATGATATTTCACTTCATAAGCTACATTACTGCCTTAGATCTATCCAAGGCCTTGCTGTACATATAATTACTGTATTGTAAAGCTCAGTATAGCTCTTACAGCTTAAGTTTTTAACTATGTAAACCCCTCTAACCTCTGTTTAGTTATACAACTATCCCACAAGCATTTTTTTGACAGTGGTTAAATGTAATTTAAAAAACTACATCCCTATATTCATAAAACAATCAATTAATTTACTCAGTGAGAGAATGAAGGTGAAATTATGTTAACAGAAGGTACATTAAGAAGATAATGGGGAGGGAAACAGAGCATTCCACTTTTGGTAGACAAACATTACTTGACCGCAACAAAAGGGATCAAGAAAAGGGGGTGAAATGCTGCAAGTGCAATATTTATCAGTGTTCGAGGCACAGGACGAATGGTTAGGGAGAGGATGGGAACTAGACTGATTGTAAGTTTAAGATACGTTAGTGGGAGATAGAAAATGTTATCAGAAGTCAGAATAACAACAAGGCGGTAGGGCCAGATAGCAAAGAAAATGAGGCCCTTAAGTTTGGTGGAAGAGAATCGAATATAGGTCGTTTGGGATAAAGTAAGCATTAAAAATTTTACCTTTGAAAAATATCACTACTACTGCATTTAATTTACATTAACTATAGTTACCTTATTTCTTGTATAGTTAGCAGTGAAATTATCCAATATAGTCCCATGAATTTTCCATTCCAATGCAACAATATTGAAAGAAATTAAATGAAATCAAAACAATTATATTTTATCTAATTAATAAACTTTTTTTTTACCAAATTATATTGCTTCATACAGACTGCACAATTTATCTTACAAGCACAAACATCAAATGACATGTTCAGAGAAGTAATACATGTCCCGCAGTTAGTCTTTACATGTAATAAGATACAAATTGGCTGAAAACAAAATTTCAGTAGGGCTTTTTTGAGTGCTCACTTTATCCCGAACAGCCTATGGATACCTTGCAGTTTTATTCAGGTCATTAGAGGAAGGGAAACTACCGCAATGTTGGAAAGAAGCAACTGTAGTGGCCATTTTCAAAGTAGGGAGAGGACAATGGAAGTCCTAGTAGTTACAGACCAGTTAGTCTCACATCAACTATGGGACAGGCAATGGAGACATTGGTTATGTTGTAAAGTTCATGGATAGGAAGAACTGGCTGCTGGAATGCCAGCACAGATTTAGAAAAGATTTCTCGTGCAAAACTCAGCTGGCAGGTCTAGTACTGGAGGATTTGGTACAAGCAGTGGATGCTTGTTTAGTTGATTTTGAGAAGACTTTTGGTACGGTACCTCATGGAGTGTTGATGTGAAAAGTGGATAATCTCCTTGGAGATAAGAGGGTGGTGGACTGGATACGGGTCTTCCTGAGAGGGCGAAAACAGAGGGTGAAAGTGGGCGAGGCTTTTCCAGATGAAGGTATTGTATTTTCGGGGGTGCGACAGGGTAGTGTGCTGGGGCCGTTCTTATTTACAATGATGACGAATGACATGGGTGTAGGAGATAAAGCAAAACTGAGGAAGTCTGCAGATGAGGAAGTGGGCAGAGAAAAGAGGTTACAGGATGATATAGATACGTCATTAAGGTGGACTTTAAATAATACAATGAAGATTAATGCAAGGAAAACTAAGGTGGTAAGGTTCACTAAGAAGCGAATAAAGAATGAGGATATCTACAAACGGGCAGAGCAAGAGGTAGGGGATGCCACAGAATATAAGTACTTAAGGGTGATGTTGCAGGATGATCTGGGTTGGAAAAACAAGTACAGAAAGTGGTTTCAAAAGGTAGATGAGTCCTAGAAATGTTGGATAGAGTACTAAAGTGAGTTAACCCTGAAGTAAAAGAAAAGGCATATAACACCATGGTTAGACCAATGTTGGAATATGCAGCAGCAGTCTGGGATCACTATGTGGAGGTGGAGATACGGAAGTTAGAAAGGGTGCAAAGATTGATAGCGCGATGGGTGAAAGACAGGTGGAGAAGAGTGGGGACAAGTGGAGAAGAGTGGGGACAAGTGGAGATGAGTGGGGGCAGGATGGAGAGGATGAGATAATTTAGGCTTTCATTAACGATTAAAGAAATGGGTTGGCATTCCCCAACGAAGGAAAGAAGAAGGGTGGAGAAAGAATGAGGGGAATGGGGTGATTTAAATACAAAGTTAGTTAATGGTGTGTACAGAGGTAGGTCGAACAACAGGGTAAGATCCAAAGAACTTGGAGGACGGAACGGAAAAGACAGTCCATGTTGGCAAGGACGGTGAGGGAGTGGAATATGTTGCAGGAGAATTTGGTGATGGCAAGGAGTATGGGGCAGTTCAGGAAGCCCTTGTTGAGGGAAAAAGATTGAGAGGATACATAGGTACTTGCCACTGGGAGTCATCCCATTTGCATGGGAATAATTATAATTACTATTACCATAAACCCTAGAAAACAGAAGGAAAACGCACAATGAGCCACAGAGAACTACACAAACTTAACTGCCATTAAAGTGCACCAAGAGGTTGTGTTACAGGTGGAGAAATCAGGTGGAGAGAGTAGTAAAAAAAGGAAGAAGGGCTTTGAGCCTACTGGGAAATGCGTTGAAGGAAGTTAGTGGTGAAGTTAAAGAGAAGGCATGTTGCACAACGGTTCTGACAATATTGGAATACACAGTCACACAGTGGGATCCGTATGTGGAGGTACGAAAACTAGAGAAGGTGCAGAGAAGGGCAGTGAGATGGGTAATGAATAAATGGAAAAGGTAGGGATACAATGGTCAGGAAAGGAACTTTATACCTACAGTGATGTTGAAGGGAATGGCATGGAAACCACTGAAGGACAGGGGGAGAATAGAAAGACTTGTCAGGATGTACAAGGTGATGAATGAGGAAGGTTGTTCTGCAGGCTAACTATGGGACAATTCAAGGAGTGAGGAGCCAACATTGAAAAGATTCAGAGGGTGTAGAGGAGAACGGAGAGGGGTAGACGGCCAATGCTTGTTAGAACGGTAAGGGAGTGGAATATTCTGAAAGATCCTTGTAATGACCTATGTGTAATGATTGTTTGATGTTCTTGTATTTGAATATGTGACTTATATTACAATCCTTGTTTGGATTGTTTATGTATTAATGATTTTGTAAAATGCTGTTATATATAAATTTAATATGTGACATGTATCATAATCCCTGAGCTAATGCTCAAATGGGGATTCGACTATACGTAAATAAAATGAAATGAAATGAGTTGGGGACTGTGAGAGGGGGACCGGGCAGTAGCCCAACTGTGAGGGTAAACTTATCACTATTATTATCTTCGTGAGGTAAACTATATTTACAGCAAAGATTTTACGTTAAATGTAAAGTTGCGACAAATCCCACATTTTACACACACGTCAACCAAACCTGCAAAACTGTTAGCCACGTAAATTCATAACAGCCAGTTTTTCAACAAAATTGTTGGTAACAATAATTATAATAATCATTTAAGTCCTTGAAAATCATACAGTACATTTATAAATTACCTACCAATAATGAATTTGTTATTATGGTCTTATAACGTCACTTAAAAAAATGTAAACAATGTTCACGTGTTGAGCATATTTACATTTAACTCCGCTCCATAGACTAGACTATACGGATAAAAATGGAAAATAAAACTAAACTTCCAATACTAGCAATATATCGACTTCTACGCGAATGGTTGAGTCGCCATATTGACAGTCATCTAAAATAATTGTTTAGCCACATAACCCGCGGTCTCCACGTGTCAACTCTCGATAATTATTATGTTTTGTTTATGTCAGGCGATTTCTCTTTTTTACTTCTTCATGACTGACTGTGGCACTTGAGCCAGATTTGTACCTTGAGCACTTTGGATTAGGATGCTTGTACGGGGAGAGTACCTTGACACATACCTGATTACTAAAAATGTATTACTTAATGTAAAATATTATTATTAATACTTTATTCTACTATTCTGTTTCAATGCGCCATATAAGAAGACTTGTATCTAGAAGATATTAATACAAGTTTGTTTTATAGTATACTGGTTGTATTAAAAACAGAGCCGGCCGGCAGCGGGTATTTAAATTTTATTTTCATAGCAGAACGTCGTGTGTGCACACATTCTATCCTAAATACAAGGATACGGATGTAGCGTACTTTGTTGATAGTAGAGTGCTGGTTGAAAAGGTAGGTTCATAATAGTAATTTTTCATTCACAACTGGGCGACTTTACGGTGGCCAGTTTTAACCACTTCCTCAATGACATAACCTCACTCTTTTCCTTTTACCAACTGCTCCGATAGTAAATTCTACTCTTTCATTGACCTTAAACACTTCCTACCATGTTTCGTCCTACCACTCGTCACCGTATGAATCATCACGCTATTATTTCTCCCTCTACACTGTACCTTGTGCTAGAATCACATTGGCGCGACGCGAATAACCAGTCAGCCAATCAGCATCAATGTGGACGCGCAGACGTCACAGAAACCTCGACGCTGATTGGCTGTCTATCCTTTGTACCGGTACTCGCATGTCGCATCACAGACTTTGCGTCGCTTCTGTTGCGCCATTGTGTTTCCAGCTTAAGTTTCTGTATCTGTTTAAGTTGGTTTACATCAAGTTGGCTGATTTTTCATGACTGAGTTCTGTGATTTTAGCTAATTATGTAACCTAAATAACAATTTTTTAAAAATTGATTTATTAGTTGAAATGTATCATTTCTTGTTTTGAAAATAATAACTACAACAGCAAAAATTATTAAAATTAAAAACTGCCAAACAGATGTTTTTTATATATGCTCTCGTTTTAGTTTTAGAAAATCACTAGGCCTATCGCCTAAAGAGTGAAAATGGGACCATGGCTTTAAAATTCTAAATACCGAGAGGGTGATAAAGGGGAATTTTTCTTTAACAACCAGCTGGTAGGTAGGTGGTAAATTACATTATTATTGATAAAACACATTTTCTTTGTTCTATATTAACTGTTTTGGACTGTCCAAGAACAAACATTATCTTCTGAGAATGACGGCAAATAGGCAGCTAGGCTAACAAAGTAATATAGCAGTCAGAGGTACAAGTACTAACAAATGATACCTGTAAATAGGCACGCTTCACACAAAGGGACGACGCACATTTTTCCGTGGAAGCACAGGTCACAGCCATTTTTGCACTAAAATGTAGAATTATCTAGACACATTGTCACAGCCAGCCATGACAATGTAGAAAAATGCAACATGTTTTTTAAGACAAGCTTGCAGGAATATTTCGGAAGTTGTAATCTGCTCCGTTCTTCAGGCGGAATAAACCATTACAAGGTTGATCATACACCACTCACTTCTTTATGTACATAAGTTTTGCGATATGATTCTAAATGAGTAACTGAACACTTGGGTCTGTTGACTATTAAAGATTAGAACATGTACAGTAAATACAAGGACATAAAGACTAAAAAAAATAATTTGGTCGTACACCATTTCGGCACAATGTCGTACCAGAAAACCAAGAGTGAGACAAAACTATAAAATAAATGAGCATGAATTGTGTATTGAAGACACATCTATAAGTAAAATATTAAAAATCTTTTACGGAATTATCACAAACACAAAAATTAATAATAAAAATAATAAAATACAGGACAGGAAAGTACACATGTAATGTAAGCAGATCCAGGATCTAAACTAGTGTGATGGGCTATGCGATTTAAAAAAAAAAAAAAAAAACCTGCTGAAGAACATGTTTCAATTTAAAACAGTCTCTGGCCTCGTCACCCAGAGAGTGAGGAAAACTAGCACTGACCTTAATTAATTAATTATGGTGTTACACTTAAATATACAGACTGTCGTGCAACGCTGGTTAACAGCGACATGGTGCCGACCTTCACTGTCAGCACCTTGTACACAACTGACATGCTTTGCATCAGACACCGGCAAGCAGCAAGCAAGGTGTACCAAGACTTCTGGATTCGACTGTTAAAGAGGTCTGTCACAAAAACAAAAGTAATTTTTAACTTGTCTGGCTGAGCGAGATGGTGCAACGGTAACGATTTGGACTCACATTTGAAAGGACGTAGGGTTCAATTTCTGGTTCCGGCCATCCTTATTTTGGTTGTCCACAATTCAAAGAAATTGTTCCAGACAAATTTGGGGATGGTACCTCAACAAAGGTCGCAATCTATTCCTCTCCTAGTTCCTATTATGGTGTAAAGTTGTAATTCAGAGTCTCGAATGTAAATAGAAATTTAAAAATATTAAGAAACATTAAGGATTGAAAGAAATGATAGTATGCAAAAAAAAGATAGCATGTACAACGTACAGGGTCAGCTTATACGCTTGGGCAATGTATGTTATAGAGTATGTTCATTATTTTTTGTAAATATTTATGTTTTTTTTTTTTCATGGATTTACATACACATTTTTTTCTTGACACCACAGTTATGAAATATTCAAGTCTCTAACTTGTTTACGTTGATGGTGTGCTCTGTAGTAAGTACAGGCTAACTTTAATAAAAGAAGCTGTGCACAGGCCTATTTAAATATTATAATTTTAATTGTAAAATTAGGTCATTAACAGACTCGTCATTTATATTTGCATCTTATTCACTATTCAAAATAATAATTTCTGTAATTAAGGTATTTTGTTCCTAGGGATGAAAAATATGTAGTATATTCTATTTTATGGACGTTATGCATAGCAGGGACATGGGGTCCAGTACCCCCTTTACTTTACCTAAATTGCTTAAATAGCACCATTTTGCACCTGTTATGTATCCAAATTTTCCTGGGGGCCTGTGCTCCAGTTTTCAGTCGCATACGAGTTGGGAGCCAAGTGGTTGTTTTCAGGATATGGAGATTGTTTTATCGTTCGGCTTTTCATTCTTTTGTTTCTTAAAATCTAAAAAACCTGTCTCCTTGCCCTAAAACCTAAAAAAACACCATTTGGCTTCCTAATCGCATGCGAATGAAAACTCCTCCTGGGGAGAGTACCCCGAGACTCATAATTTTATGGGAGTGGGAAAGAATCAGTGTTTGGGACCCCCTCCTTCCCCTCTAAATACAAATCCTGGCTACGTCCTTTGTATAGCCTCTTTTAAAAGCACATAAAACATTGTTTTCAGCAGTTGATTGTGAATTATGATTTCAGAGAAACTTCTATCATTGAAACCAGAAAAAAAATTTTGTGTCCATATTTGGTACTTAATGTGACATAGGCCTACTGATAATTTTATATTTATTTATATTTTTCAGGAGGTTGTACACAGCTAATTGAAGTTGCATCGTAGTAAATGGGCTGAAAGAAGTGTGAATGTTTTCCAACATGGCAAGAGTAATGTTCAAGACACGACCAATTATCAATCTCCTGCAGCGTGCTAGTGTGAGTCCACGGTGCCAGCATTGTACGTACAGTATGCTGAGGGTTCTAGACTCTCATACAACTGTTCTAAGAGATGGGTTTCGGGTTAACTTGGACTCTACAGTGTGGAATGTACATCCTGTAAGACACCTTATGAAAGCATCAAAGAAGCGTGAACAACAGTTAAAAGAACAAGATCAAATCCCTGGTGATTATGAAATAATTTATAGAGCACCACTGACAGGATACACACAGTTTGGACAAATTGTTTCATACCTGTCTCTCGGATCATTGGGTGGTTTTTGCCTATTCAGACTGTATACAGATAGTATCCATGAATTTCCGTTTTCATTATTTCAAGCAGAAAGTTCTAATGCTTTAAATATGAACTCGATTCAAGCATCTCTTATGTTAGTATTTTTTTTATCTGTGAATATTGTTTTTCAGAAGATTGCATTGTCATATCCTCTTAGAATATATAGGAAGGGTGATATGTTCATATTAGTGTCAAGAAGTTTCTTGCCTTACATAGAAAAGCAAGAGGCATTTACCAAAGGTGACATCAAGCCGGGAGGCTCTAAAGTTTTCCGGTTATTGTGGAGTGATGCTGTTTTTTCTCTTGCAGGTAATACTGTCCTAATTTTAGAGGAGTATTTCCGAACACCTCAAGATTTTCAAGATATGTTTGAGTCCTAAGGTGAATGATTGTGGGAAAAATTTTAATTTGTGCACAGTGTCTAAATAGTCAACATTTTGTCTTTCGAGATTATTTCACAAGATGGAAATCAAATGTGTAAGCCTGCCCAACGTTTGATTTGTAGTAAAAAGTTTCTGCTTTTTAATATGTGAATTCAGCAACATTTTAGCCCTGTACATTAGAACCCTGATTTTACAAGGCTTCGTGGTGCAGAATATTGACCTCCTAAAATTGGGTATTTGTAAAATTGGAGTTAGGCTTCACAGTGCCTGAGAATGATGATGTAAAATCGCTGCCTTGTAAAATGGGGGTTACAACTCACAGTGCCCGAGATTATTGATGTAAAATTGCTGCCTTGTAAAATCAAGTATTTGTAAAAGGGACGTTAGGCCTCACAGTGCTTGAGAATGCCGAAAAATCTCTGCCTTGTAAAATCAGGGTTCCACTGTATAAAATTTCCTTTATTTTATTTGTAAATCCAATATTATTGGATTTATAGTTTTTGTATGTACCAATAACAGAGGATGAGACATATTGTCAGTTAGGATTCATGTTACTATTTAACTGTTGTGAAAGAGTAGACCTGTGTTAGATTTGGCTAACACTGCACGTTAACAGTTTTTCTCCCTGGAAAAGATATTACAAGACTTATTCAGCCACCTAGAATGTTCAAAATCTTGAACAGATTCAGTTTCAAATGCCACATGAAATTTTTAACTTTAAAGATTTGGAAAAAGAAGCTAAAGAAAAATGTTGTGCTTGTTATTCGGCCTGAGCTTAATAAAAGACTAAAGTATTATTTTGAATTTTCTGAAGTAAATTAATGAAATAAAACAGGTCCTTATAAACTGTACTCATTTCTGCAAAAACTTAAGTTATTTCTAGTACTGCACTGCATTGTAGAAGGTTACTGTACGAAAAGAGTTAATAATTAAGACAGAGTAAAATTGTGAAATATTTAGAGCAAATAGTCTTATTAATATTTAGTGCTGCTCTGTCTGTACACAATGTAGCAGTTGATGCCAATTCACAACCTGGGCGTCTGTCATGTCCTCGATTGCTAGCAAACATTGCAGCGGGGTCCGAGTACCAGAGTATTTTACAGCAGCCACGCAACCAGAACAAGCTAACTTCAAAACTTGTGATCTGAGAGTCAACTTTATTACTTCTTCTTTTGGTCATCTGGTGAGACCCAAAATTCCAGACTGAATCAACAAGAGGGAGCTGTAAGATAAATAGTTTAGCCATGTACAAGAAAGTATAAAAAATTAAACACTTATAACATAAGGTGTATTATGTAGATTCTGAAGTACCACTAACTGCTCATACTGATGAGTCTGTTGTGAATCTGTCACTATCAAAATGTATAATGTCAGTTTCAATTATCAGAATTACAGTATAGACTTGCAGGCATTGGTCTCCAGTTTCTTCTCACAGTTGTTCAGAGATGGTCAATCATTTGTCACTACACTGTTAAGGTTGTACCTGTTAAATTACAGCGACTCTTGAATTAATGTGTGTCTAGGAACCTCAGCCCAGTGCAGATATAGAAGTTCATGTGGTACCGTTGCTTGTGCTGCTATGTACATTTAGGTAAGTTGTTAGTGAACACTAATTTATATTTATTCAAACTACAAAATTCAGCGAACCACAAGAGCTTTTATTCATTTTATTGCATTTGTTTCCGAGACTAACAATGTCTTCGCTAATTGAAAAATCGTCATCACTGTAAGTTTCGACACCGCAACATGAACTCTCAAGATCAAGAGGCGTCCTGAACAGCCTTCATCTATGGTAGCTACACATAACTTCCTTCTTAGCAGAAACTTCTCCCTTCAGTATGATTATTGGAATTGCATTCTTCTTCAACAATGTAGCCATTTTAATTCCTAAAAATTTGGATTTATTCACAAACCAATATTCAAAATCATCTTCAGTAAAATGCAGTGTTCACAGTTTCACTTGGCATAAATGCTTTATGATTAATTTTACCCAATGAAGCTTTGTATCTGTTTGACAACTTTTTAAAGGAAACCTTGAAAACTTATCTCAGCACTATATATGTATTTGAACACGTTAACACAACATTGAGCCAGCATGATTAAACATTTGTTTTCAGCTTCATGTCACACGTTAATGGTGAGTCACACAATATACAGGATGTCTAGAAATTGAGAAATTGCAGGAAGTACGGGAACTGTACGTGATTTTTTCGGGGTCGGGATGTGCGGGAAATGTACTAAAAATGTTTCTTTACCACCAATATTTTCGTTATCAGTCATCAAGAAATTAGATGGTACATACTTTGACAGCTGCAATTTTAGTTATTTCAGGAGACAGGTGTTTTTTACAACATGCAAATTCGCGAAATTTTTAATTTTTGTTTAAAATTGCAAAGTCCCATCATTCTGTACAAAATTACAAAATAAATGCGAAAATTTTAAAGTGTTGCGTAGTAAATAACACCTTTGATTCGAGAATCAATTGCAAGTGAATCGACATAATCAATTTTTGGCAGTGAAAGCGAGATTCGAGCATATTGAAGTAGACGAGAAAATGGCGGGTGTATGTTTAGATTTAGTGAATTGAGTTTATTTATTGTTTTTACATGGTACCTGGTAATTTTTTATGTTCTTTTAACATTGTAATTAAATAAAGATTGTACTTGTTTATGCGACAGCAAGGTTTAAAAAAAACGTGATTCCGATGAAAATGTGATGTGTAATTTAATTCTATTGATGTCTCTAGAAACGGCAAACATTTTTGTCATGCATCGTATAAAAAAAAATCAGGAATGAATGACGAAATACAGCATTAATTTTATCAGCAGCAGAAAAAGTGTAAATAACAAGGATAAAATAGTTGCACCTACAAAGGGAAACATGCGAAACAACAATTCAATACATTCAAGGTATTTAGGTTATAATTCAAAATTGAAATATGTATCCTTTAGCACGTGTTTCTTTTTACCCAATATTATTTATGAGTAGGGGCCGGAAAATTTCGCAGATTCAATTACCTACACGCTAGAATCCATTATCCTATGTATGTATATTCAATCCCTGTCTATTCGTTCATTGTCCGCTGTTCTACCGAGTAGCACATAGTGGACAAATAGTCGGGGCTTGAGTATAGACAGAAAAGTGCATTCTAACATGCAGGTCATTGAATCCACGAAATTTTCCGGCCCCTATTTATACATTCAGTATGTTGTTTCATAAAATGTGACATAAATAAATTTAGCTCACAGTTTTAAAGGGTTAGGAATAAGTGAAGGATTCTGGAGGGTAATATAACCTACTTAACTGTTAAATTTAATTGTATGTACATATTTGTCAAAAAACGTGCCTGATTTAAGACTGTATAAATAATGATAAATATAGTATGATATTGTGCTGGTCCCCTTAAGTCATGTTTGATAAATTTCTTCCCTCAACTCTATTCAGATGCATTTTGGTGTTATTCACATGGACTGAACCATCAAATGCAATAAAAGAGTACTTTCTACAATTCAATCAATTTACAAGTTTGTGTGAAAGAAAGCCTTTTAATTAAATACTGGACTAAAGTAATATATTTTACACACCTTTGCCACCTCTAAAAATATGTAACATAAAAATGGTATGGTTATCGTTAGTCTGATTGGACACCACAGCATGGTGTGACGTTTAAAGCACTATACAGTAATTTCTCGGGAAATGTACTGGAAATTAAAATACCACTTTTGTTGGACACCCTGAATGTAACATGTGACACAGAGTGGTACTGGCCTGACTGCTGCACAGGGAAACCAATTCATAGCCTGCTGTGATGTT
This sequence comes from Medauroidea extradentata, assembly GCA_003012365.1. NCBI lineage: Eukaryota > Metazoa > Arthropoda > Insecta > Phasmatodea > Phasmatidae > Medauroidea > Medauroidea extradentata. The sequence goes on along the minus strand of PNEQ01001473.1, from coordinate 38,497 downwards.
ATCGCTGCCTTGTCGCACGCATCACGAGAATTCCTCAAAAATCAGATGTCCCACTGATCTCCAATTTTCACTCACATAACTTACACAGTTTATGTTATGATTTTTTGGGTTGAAAACAGGTGGTGTGTACAATACGCTAGACTTTTTTTTTTCTTCCCAAGACAAAACCACTTTAATGCTTTCGAGACAAAGAATCCTTTTTATGCTCCCATAAAATATTTTACTACTAATTTAGACAAGAATAAAAATTGAAGGTGCATAAGATATGCAAGTAAATACAGTATTCACTAGTTACAATACGTAAACTAGTTTTCGAGTGCATTTTAAACACAATGCTCTTAAAAACAAAAACAAAATTATAAGATATTTTATTTAAAAAATAAATAAAGAGCTACTGTTAACAGTACAATTTTTTTATTGACATCATTTATCTATTTACACAGCTAATGTAATTTTATTACATGACACAAATGCAACATATAAAAGAAGTAAAAAGTACCAACCATTCTTACTCAGTTATAATTTTTCTACTATGAAGGTCTTAAATTCTTTAAACTTGGCAACAAATGTTATAGTGTAATCTCTACACATAATTCCGATAGCAAATTTGTAACAAATCATAATCACAAAATGGTTTCCATTAAAAACTACAGACAATTGTTTTGGACTTCTTAGAAAAAATATCATACCTCCTATCATGACATGTTAACATACAATGGCATCAGTTAACAATACTGTACATTTAAAAATAAAAAATTTCTATGCTTTATACATAAATAATTACTCTGTACAAAACTTTACACTCTTTAACTGTATAAACACTAACATGTTAATATTTGAAAACACATTCTTATATAAAAACTACATCTGTAACTACACACAAGTCTAACATTAAATTATGTAATAACTAACAGTACGTACTTTCTATACATAAACAACACTCTAATATCAATATAAAAACTACAGATGGGCCAATTCCTCACATTACCGTGTATTGAAAAGGGTATAAGTAATATTAAATTTGTGTTCTATGAACACAAACATCATGTACTATTAGACGATGCTGAATTCAACTTTGTTACCACATATTGTCAACTGATTAGTCCTAGATACTTTAATTAACAAGTGTAATTACTGTACATTTCTTCACAACATCAAAGTGCTTTTAATTTATAATTAGCAGGTGTAACGTAAATTTACAGATTTGGCACTGACAAAATTACATATCACGAAACCAAACTCGGTTATAGAGCATGAGCAAAAATTCATGCAACTTATCCCTGCTTAACTGAAAACAATAAATAACACTTATTTCAATTGAAAATATATCCTTCTCTGCAGTAGGGTTTAAGATCTTAAGCACACGGGTGCAGGTACGTTGACTCTGAAAAAAAAAACTACAGTAAAACCCTGTTAATAAATTTCTGAAGGGACAGAAAAATTTAAACTTCTTAGCTGGGAAAACTTATTAAAAGGGTCAAATTACAATTGTACACATAGATATTGTAAAAATAATTCAAAATTTTATGGGGGAAAACTTCTTAAGTGGGACCTTCTTAGGAGGGTTTCACTATTTACCTACAGATTTCTTCGTGGTCCAGTGGATGACTTCAATAAGTCTGGTTACTGATACTCATCAAATATGTAACTACTGAAAATCACCAACAGAAAAGAGACCAAAAATATTTACACATAATGCTTTCAAGAAAGCTGGCATGTTACAAAACTTGTAGGCAACTTATTCGCCATAACCATACTTTTCTGACAAGTTTGGAAGGAAAGAATGTTTAAACTACTGTACTTTTTAGCTTGACTTCTGATTCCATCTCCATAAATGAGTGATGATAGACGGTAGAGCATTTAGAAGCATTAAAAACTTGTCCTTGGCAACCAATTTAATTTAAACGATATTAGAAATTATCAGTGCTCAAGAATTAGTATAGCTATTAAAATATGCATAGTAATGTTTATGACATTAACATGATTAACTAAGTGCACAGGACTGATATGGTACCATTAGAAAGTTACAACATGAAATTTGATATTTTCAAGTTCTCTAAAAATTAAGAATTTTTACTATTATGTATAGTAATGTTACTAAAATATATTATACAATATACTGTACATGTACATCATATTATAATAGAATCTCTTCAGAGAACTAATTTTAACTGGTTTTGACAATAAATTGTTTATAAAAATATATTTGATACAAATAAAAATTAATGTGTATGTAAATTTTTATTGTCTCTTTGAGACAGCTTATTCTGAGCCACAAATTTAACATTTATAACAGTCAATATACAAAATATGTTAGCTTGCTTACAAAGGGGTCTATATACTTTGCAATACACCAGCAGTAACTAACAACTAGTTTATGTAAGTTGTAGATACACGTAGATCAGATTTGTTTCGTTCCCAATACACACATTAATTGTTCTAGCTTCACAAGTACAAATGAAGAGAGTTTTGGGCACAGACCCTGCTTACAATATCTACCAAGACTTTGAGCTGTTCGAGGGCATGTGAATGTCACCAAATAAAAAAGTACCTGAACTTAACAAACAGTGAGCATTATATAATACATTTATAAAATGTACAGAACAAGTCCTCAAAATGTACTGTGACTAAACACTTTTAGCAATACACAATACATTCCATGGTGAAATTATACAACAAATTATGTACACTCGAAGTGAGCCAATTCTTGCAATGAAAGTTTTTTTCATGAAAATTTATACCTGAAGTCAAAAGTTTCCCAATCCAATGAATTTGACTATTGTGTCTTCTCAATTCTTAATTGAGCTCGAGTACTTATTGTTTGAATTGGTACATCTACAGTATAAGCTTACACAATACAAAACATACAATATTCACATAAAAACTATACAGTACTTATTACCAGATAGTATTGAGTACAACTCAATTTTTTTTTTCTTCAAAGATTAAAAAAACATACTAAAACACATTAAAATCATACTGTGTAAACTGTAATAAATATATATAACAAACATAAGAATAATAAAAAAACACACTATTCAATAAATAATTTTAAATGCATGGGTATATAAAACAATTTGAATAAGAAACTAACGCTATCATAGAAGTTACAAAATGTTTATCATAGAATTATTCTCCTCCTACATGAAACTTTTATTGCAAACAGGATTTTAAAAATTCCCACATTGGTAATGAGCAAGGGTTTTATCAAAAAAATATTTTTAATTGAAAATGCAAGTGAATAGCACCATGCGTTTTAAGGCCACTGTGAGACTGCTAACATTGGGGCAGAGAAGCACTCCAGTCTGTAGGAACATTTCACAGTTTGGACTAGGAATAAAATAAACACAGTCGCAGCACTGACAGGTTCTCTTCTACAGAATGGAAACGTGTGCAGAATTTGTGTCGTCGCCATCAGCAAGAGAACTTCTTGTTGGAATGCTGCTTCTAGTTGGACCATTTGTTGCTCCCTGCAAGGAAAAAATTTGTACAACACGTGTAAGTATTGTTGCAATACTGGTGTTCCAAGGTGCACAAAACTGCATTGTCTGTTAGTGTACATAAGTCGACATGACAGTAACCACATTATACAGTTAATATGTAACAAGAGGCACGGCCCCTCCCGAGATGGCCGGCCCCAAAAATATAAAACAAAAAAATAAGAAATAAGTACCAAGTAAAATTTTGAAAAGCTTACCTTAAAACATTTCCCACAGCTTTATAAAATATTACACAACAAGAACTACACCACAATCATTTTTTGTGACAGTATTGAAGCTTAAAAATGTACCTAATTTATTCTACATCAGCACAAAGGTTTTCACTATTAAAGCATAATTTATCCCCAAAACTATGATAATTTCTTAAAGGGTATATTAACTTGTTTTAGTTTGTAAACTCCTTTAATAGCACTAGTCTGCACCCTAAAATCAAAATTTTACTAGGGAGGGCCCCCAGACCACTCACTCTCTTTGTTTAGGGTGGTATTGTAGCTATGTTCTAAGGCATAGCCCCTCCACGATCCAGAGCTTCCATTATAAAATTACTGAAGAATAGTTTGGTTAACTACAATAAAACTGGAGTAGCGAAACTGTAACTTTGATGAAACCACTCTACTGATAATTCATTAAAAACCCCATTTTTACACTTTCCCATTTTTTACACCACTTTTTTGTTGTTCCATTTGCTGCTTGTACGTTAGAAATTTCCCTCAGAGAAAACCCGCTGATCAAAGCATCATCCGGCACAAATCCCACACGCAAAAATCTGTGGACAGACTTCACCGGGAATCAAACCCTGATCGCCTTGGTGCAAAGCAAGTGCGCTAGCCACAGTGTTAGCAGCAACCCCAATAAATATTGCACATTAAAAATAGGTTTTTTTTTTTTTAAAGGAAATAAGAAAGGTTTTAAAACAAGTACAGAGTTGTTTTATCTGGCTGTGTATCAACATGCATTTCTGTCTTGTTTTGATTTTACCAAAATTTAAAACAATCTACCTAGTGCAAACTGTGTGAATTTTCTCTAAGTTAATAATGGTTAATTTTATAGCAATCTATTTTGGTGAACAAGTTGAGAAGACATGATCATACATGGATAGCTAAAGGTCCTCTTTCCCAGAACCACAGTTTCTAGGTTGTCTTTATCACCAAAATGTTACTGCCGTCAATTGTGATGTTGCTTACTGGTAAAATGTAATACATATCATGTATGCTTAAAAAACACAGAAAAAAATTATTAAATTTACCAACATGCAAAATAAAATGACTGGCAAACCTTCTACACTATGGTATTTCCTTTGACTGCAGAACCTGTACGCCATTCACTACTTTCCCCAGTTTACAGCAATGTGGGATGAAAGCATAATTTCCCCAAAAATCTACATCCTTGCCACTTCTACACAAGAAATTCAAATGCAGTAACACAAGTACACGTGGGGAAATCTGCGAGTGACCAACTGTCCCCATATCTGTCCGTTTTTCCATGCAGCATGCAGCAATATATGAAAAGTACTTACACAAAATTTTACAGGCCAAGGCATCCGCTGGCATAAATGTTACAACACAATAAGTAAGACAGAAAATAAATTTTCCAGTATTAATGACTAGTAATTATTGTTATAATTACAATGGTTAAAACTACAGGTATGTCTCAGATTATCAATTTATGGATCATCCACATTGCAAATTATCTGTGGTAAAGTAAAATATAATTTTTAATGAAACACCACAGTAAACCCCAAATTTTTCCAGTCCATATAACACAACTTGAATAAAGTGACCCTACATTCTTGATGAAAAATAATCCCTCAATTTTAAGAGAGTGGTGATGGTTTCCAAGGTACATACATATATCTGTGTGTGTGTGTGTGTGTGTGTGTGTGTGTGTGTGAGAGAGAGAGAGAGAGAGTGAGTGAGTGAGTGTGTGTCTATATATATATATATATATATTTATTTATTTATTTATTGTAATGCTAATTGCAACTATGGATCACCAGCCACTTTGAATTATTTGCTGAATCCCTACTCAGTGTAGACAAAAAAGAGTTTACTGTACTGTATTATGATTATGAAAAAACATTTAACCACTACAGTATTGCTACATAGTACAGTACTCAGTAATTTTTGTGTGTGCATTCAGCATATGCATGTATGGACACATATGCTTACACGAATAAAAAAATTAATAAAACTAATTCTACGTATGACATTATGCAAGTACTGTACAGAAGACAGATTGCTCAAATACAATTCTTGCTTCAGGTCGGTTTTATTGAAGACCGCTGTACTAAAATGCCCTTATTAGTCACAGTATCCACCATAAAATGACTGTAAATTACATACATTTAAAATAAGTTGAAAGAAGGCTGACAGATTCTGTAAAAACAATTCTGCAAGACAGAAGAATATTTCAATCAATCAATCAATGGGCTCAAATGTAAAATCCATATATTTTAAAAATTTTTACGAAATGAAGTTAGTTTTGCAGACATTACATTTTTCTACAATGGAAATATCTTAGCATGTGTAGTATTCACACAACATGTCAAAGACAACCACAGCATACACCCCACTACAACCAACAGACTTAGGGCCATATCTATCAACAGTTTTCGAATGGTAACCAACTACTATCCCCATAGAGAAAGCATTGGTGAGCAGTTGGTTGTCATTCGAAAGAGGTCTATAATATCGGCCCTTAGCGACATGAATTTAGTTACACTGAAATTATATGTCACTGGCAACATGTTGAAAGTCAAAAGAACATAAAACTTCATGTGTTTTGTATTATAAATAAAATTATTGACATATTAAGGTACACAAAAATAAACGTTAAAACATGATCAAATATTTTGATTTCAGCAAATAGCAGAATTCTTCCTGATTACAATGATACCAAGTTTATAACTGTCAATTAGTTGTGGTGTACGTCAGTGATAGCAAGTGCACATTCCTTTCTAAGACGCGACGAGCTGCCATGGAGAGTTGTCTAGTTGCCATGATTAAGTAGTAGGTACGTATTGTGAACCCACTCTCTCAACGCCTGTGGGTTAATGGTTCAAAAATCTGAGAGGAGTCTGGAGTGTTCGTGAGACATTGTACAAGTATTGTACACAGAAGCAAGTTGGGCTAGTCCCAAGGAGACCCCATTTCTCTCCCAAAATTACAACAAACATGCATAGGTAAAGTTCAAGCGTATAATTTTGACTTTCAAGACAATAGCGGTACAGGATAGTAATAACTCAATATCAAAAATACACATTATCCAAAAGCGCCCACGTGGCTATTACATAACACAAAAACCAACAGCACACATTAAAAAAAAAGGCGTACCATGTCGTTCATCTCGGTCCCTTTCGACTCCCCGACGGCGTCCTTTACCAAGAGGTAAGGAAAAGAAAATAGAAGTAGTCACGCGGATTACAGGTCAGAAGGAGCAAACGACTTCAAATAATACTAATTTTAACAAAACTGAAAAGCCAACTTACTGAAGACACGACAACTGTCGGAGCCTCGAAAGGGCCGAGAACGATGCGCTGGGAAGGAACCACAAGCAGAGACTGACCTACACCCGATAGCGCACCGGCCGGGCTAACCACGGAAGAAGGGGAAGGAGAGGGGAAGATGGCAGAGTAAAGGAAGGGGCACGAGCGTCGTCAAAGCTGTCCGAAGACAGCCAAAGCTGTCCGAAGACAGCCGAAGCTGTCCGAAGACAGCTGAAGCTGTCCGAAGATAGCCGAAGCAGATGGTGGTGGCGGGAAAGTTCAAAATAACGCCGAAGTAAGTTCTGACAAGGTGCACACTCGGTGAAACACTGGCACAAAGTTCAAAGCCTGAGGAAATATTACAGAATAACATTTTCTGGATTCCATAAGTCTTTCCAATTAATATATACAGTAGTGAGAAAACCCCACAACAACATGTAATTATCACATAAAACAATTAAAAATGATATTGCTAAAGTGACAATTTTAATAGGCACTAGAACATTCTTAAAGCTGAAAATTTCCCTAATGATATTGTTTGGAAATCTGCCACAAAACTGTTATCTGAAAAAAGATTTTATTTGCAATCGTTATTTTGTAGACTACAAGTGTCCTTATGTAATCACTTTTTAAATTTTCTGTGGTATTTGTAGTGTAAAGTCTCTATTATACAGTATCAGTACGGAACTATATTTGTATTTTTTAATGACATGGTCTTTCATTTATTTCAAACAATTGCAAATAACTCAAATATTTTATAACTAAATGCTTTGAAAAAGTTGAAACTGTTTACAGTCATACGATACACAATTTGCCAGAGCGTATTTCGAAATAATGTACCGTTTGCTAGAAAAAAATTATTTTGCTTCATTTTGGCTTATTTTTACCACAAAATATATGATATTTCAGGGGGAAAAATCTAAAAACCGTTTGGTGTATTGCAACAGAAAAATTCAGATACAATCAATGATATATAAGTTTTCAAACTGTAAGAATCAATTTTTGATATAATGCAATAGAATTGTGTTAAAACATATTTTCGAAACCACTGCAAAACTAAAGAGCAAGGCCTTAAATGTACCTGCTAAAATCAAATCTTAATTTTTTATAATAGTATGATTAGTTAATCTCGAAATGTGTAAAATTGTAATTCTATTACAGTACTTATGAAATCTGTTACATTATATCATCATAAAACGAAACTCTACTTTCAGGAAAATCCAAAAACATTTCCCTGATGACATTTTATTAAGGGTGCTGCCTACCTGGGATCCCTAGCAAAGTAAACAATAGGGTCTTAAATGATATTCGGCCAGCCTCACTCACCTTTCAAAATACAGTATCACTTCCGAACAAAAACCATTTTCTGCATTTAGATGCAGAAAGTATTGTAACATGTGGGAGGACGAAGAGGAAAAAGCATTTTCAAATACATTTGGGAAAGGAAATACCACATTTATACGAAAATAAAGACGACTTTGAATATAAGATGGACCCTACCTTTTCACTTGGGTCTAGAGGAAAACTATTTTTCTTATGCAATGAAAAGGCCAGTAAAATTTGTATAATCACTACTAAAACATAATTTTTACCATACATATTCTGTTGCTTAATTTGATGTAATGTGGTTTCCAACCATCAGGCCTAGTTGAAATTGTGTTAAATCTATAAGTTGGAAAAACTTTACTACATACATAACCCATGTACACATAATATGTACACTGAAATAAGCTTTCAATTTACATTGGCTACATTTAAGTATGAAAACCTTTATTTTCCATGTGTTCTTACATTTTATTACATCGCCACAGAAGTGAAATGGGAAACAAATGTATGTAGTTGTAATCAAAACACACAATTGTAGTCACAAGTCTCAAAAATAAGACGATCCCCGAGTTTTTTGGGAAGTAAAAATAGGAATAAAGCATAGTCTTATATTCAGGTTAATTAACTTAATACTGTACTTACTTGACCACAATATTCAGGCTATACAAAAAAAAGTCTAAAAGATCTTATAGCAATGTGGGTCACACGAACATGAACAAAATATCAGTGGGGGCATACATGTAGCCTAGACATATATTTAACCACATCAAATATAGTTTGGCATGTACTACTGTCCCCTATCCTGTCTTCCGCCAGGACTCTGGGACAAGCAACACCCCACGCCTGTATTCACTGTAAATCATCTTAATTTTGTAGGCAAACTTCCCAAACTTTAATTCCAGGTAGATTATAAAAAAGAAAAGAAAATTATGACTGAAGTATTTTTTATGCCCAAACTACAAGAAACATTTATCCAAGACAAAATGTCATTACAAGATAACAAATTACGTAATATAACAGACAGAGGTACTGTACAAGTAATTACAGATGATACTCGTATGTAAATAGGTGCTGGCAAAACGTCACAACCGCACTTACGCAAAAAAAAAAAATTTGTCGACCCTTTATGTGTGTGTACCTATTTACACGTATTGTAGAGTAACTGGCCTCACCAGCCATGTGATTTCTTCCTTTTCTTTTCCATCTTAAGTGTTGTCTATGTGACCCCAGAGTTAGTCTAACACCGACCATAATTCCAGCCCACGCATAAGAGCCCCCAACTCACTAAGGCAGCTACCACTGTATGTATTTTTTTTTTTTGACCCTATAAAATCATGTGCAATTGTGAAGTAAAGCCCCACATTTCATAAGTTGCTCGGTCAGAAAGGTGAGCCTGCCAGGCTTGCAGAGTGCAAGTGCATCGTTTGTTCGCCGAAGTCCCATCATTTGATTTTGAATAAATTTAATTTGTTAATTAATTGTAATAATCTTTGCTAACATCAAGATCTGTGGATGAACTTTAGTCCTACGAGGCTACTGAATGCCATCCGGAAGAAGGAAGCCATATTTTAATGTAAAACTTTTGAAACTAATTAATTGTATTTATTGCGGTGGGCTACCTAGGGCTAGTGTTAGCTTAAACTCAATAATTGATAATTTTGTCGTAGAGACTCCTGACTAGTCTCACTTTGTTCAGCGTTAAATTTCAGGAACTTTATCTAAGTAACTTTTTGTTGTAATATGTGAGCCAAAAGGCGTATTTAATATTCTCACTTTTAATGTAAGTTTGGGCTTCTGGATTGCAACAGGCATGCGACAGGCTGGCGCTTGTACGTCACGAGGTTTCCGGCGATGGCCGCAAATGTATTACTCCGCCAACAGCGCCTTTTATTATTTCTTCAATTTTTGACTAACCTGTAAAAATTAACGTGAAGTGAGAATTTATGTATCAAGTATTAAGCGCCAGGAGTCATAGGATTTAAATTGAGGGTTCTACGTAACCTGTGTCATTAGTTATATTTAAAAAGAGTTCCGGAGGGACGTGTGCGCTGGGTTGGAGGCTATGGCACCCTTGGTCTGCCGCGCGTGCCCTGGACTCCCCCCAGTCTTTCTTGACCTGCTGCACAATGAAGACGTGTCGGGGCCGCAGTCGTAAGTTCGCCAACCCACCCACGTGGTTGGGTAGTACACGTGGTGGATAACTAGCTTCTTTGAGATACCATAGTTAAATTTTCAGTCTGTTCTACCTTTATCGGCGTTAGCCGCTAATTAATTGCGGTAGGTTCAGTTAAATTTAAATGGCTTAGTATTCTTCTTTGTGCGAATTCAGAAGGCGTTAAGGGCGTGATGTGTGCGGGCCCGATGGAACTCTTTCAGTAACAAGTAACTCTACAAATGGTCTAGCTACAGCAACCCATTTATAGGAGTAGTCCACCGGTGGAGCGTTTTTGTTTAGTGATTCTGATATGTCTGAATAATTTCTGCACTATAAAATGCCATCCTCCTAAAATTTAACTCTTTTATTTAACGACGTGCTTGCACGCCTTCGAACCTACTAGTGAACCCTGAGAAGAGAGATCTCACTCTACCGCACGTGATGCCGTGGTGAGATGTATAGAGACTGTGTAACTTTTGAGGTAAAGTGGGGGGGGGGGCGGGGGGGGGGGCGAGTACAGCCACAATATCATATGTTCGTACTTGTACCTTGGTCTGTTATATTACTTTGTAAGTCTAGCAGCCAATTCCTGCTATTCAAGCCAACAAATTAAACAGAATAATTGTTGTGTCACAGAACAGTTTAACAAAGAAATACATTTTATAATTCATAAATATTTATGATCTCAAATTATTTGAAGAAATAATTTTTATCCCTGGTTAAAATGTTTAAAGAAAAGAGAAAGAAAATATTCACTGAAAATGAGATAGAGTCGAATGAATCAACTTACCAATGGATTTTTGGTACTTAAGTGAACCAGTAAAGATGCCAACTCCAACTCTTCACTGTATCCATTCCTCAAAGTCACACTACGGTACCCAGTTTGTAAACATAGCACCTGGAACATATTAATCCAACATTGTCTATAAGATGGATACTACACATTACGAAAAAGTAAGAAATGTATCATGCAAATTCAATTTACACATATTCATTTCAGCATTACAGTAAACTCACCGGATACGTAGCTTGGCCAATGAAGTTTGAGTCGCCAAACATATCTTCATCTTGAACAACAAATCTTATGAGAGCAAAGTGTGGATTTGCCACATCAAACTCACAAATTTCATTCCATATTGGATTGAATCCATTGTCAGCTGCCAAAAACAAATCACAGTGGCAATCGTTAATTTTGTTTAACTGTATTTATACACCACAGGTTATAGAACAATAAACCATAGGTTGTAGACACAAACATAAAATGCTAAATCGGGCCCTAAGAAAACAGTACCCATTTTACTTACCGGTAACTGTCAAACCTACACAGTAAAAGACAACACATTTCAACAGAAAATAATATACAAGAACAGAAGTGCGGTTTCCATATTAGCAACAGATACGGTTTTAAAAATGGATTACAATAAACTACTAAAGGACGTACACACAGAAAAAATATATTTTTTAAGTAACACACAAAAAATCATTATCGTAAAATTAAAAATTATGTAGTTTAACTGACTGAAACAAAAATTATTTTACTGTTATGACAGGAAAAAAAAAAGCTGCAAAGATAGGATTTTTCCTACTTTCTCGAAAAAATCATGATATATTGTATTACAAGTGTAGATAATGGAAATAATTTAATTACTAAAAAATTTACACAAACAGCACTACACAACATGACTAGGATAAACAACACATGAACAAATATACTTACTAACAGTCTTTGTTGTCAGCTTCACGCCAGAATCAAAATCTGCTCCCATTATCTCGATCTCTACAAAAGGACTTGCGGTACTACGACCTGACTTACTCAGGTGTCTTGCTCCAATGACACGAATTGACAAAGTGAGAGGATCAACGTCCACAAGCGTGTTCTTGTCGTAAGGATCAAAGTCATCACGGAACATGAAGTCTGGCCGAAGAAGATATCCACAGTTTCCGTTCTCCCGAAACTTACCCTGGTTCAGCTGCATTGGTTTATCTGGACATCCAGTTACACATACATATTTAAATTCTAAACTAGTAAGTTCACTTTAAAAAAATGTATTTTGCTTATTTATACAGTCCAAGGTAAAACAACAAACAGAAATTACCGTACGTTTTATTTTTCATAATGGCATAAGAGACATGACAATGAAGACTACAGATGTGTTTAGGATAAGGTAACTAGGTAGGAAAGCAAGGGCTTAAGAGGGCATGGTAGATAAATAAGCGCTGAATTCTTCAGTTGAGATCTACACTGTTTGAAAGTCAATATACAGAAAAACTACAAAACAACAATCATTGATGATTATATTTGCCAACTTTATGAGCAAACATTTACCAGAAATTTTGCATTTGTCAGGCGTGATTTCTTGCGCCGCAATTAAATGTACGTGATTTCAGCATCAGAGATTGTTCTTCAGATACATAATCAAAAAAAATTTTTGCTCAGAAAGTTAACAAATCTATTGTCAAGGATTGCTGTTTTGTGATTTTTGTAAATCGGCTTTGAGAAACCTACAATTCTGAACTAATGCTTTTAGTGCTGAATTATATACCATGCTCTCGTCTCATCAATCAGGAAAATACAGAAATTAGAAACAGCCTATTGTGAAAATCTCACTTGGAGTGACTGTGAAAACAACTATGGAATGAGGAAAACACAGAGAAAGTAAACACAAGAAATAAGAGTCACTAGAAATAATATGTATGTATATAAAATAGTGTCGGCACTGTAGAAAAAAACATGGAGGAAGTAAGTGTAATCCTTAGTCACAGCCATAGAAGAACAGGTCTGGACACTCGCCTGGAAACTTTACCCCCTTGTTGTTTGCTGCAGTTCACCAAGTTACCGATAATGCTATACGTTTTTGGCGCTGCAAACCGGGCGGTCAGACTGAAACCCAGCCCACTTCCCTCCCACTAAGATAAACAATTTATCGAAACGTATTTTTTATCAATTTATGAAATACTTCCTTTGCTACAATTTTAAAGCATGGCTCCAGCAATCTTTATTTTCTTTACAATGTTAACAATGGAAAAAAGTGGGCGGAGTTAGAGCCTGACAGCCCTGTCTGCAGCACCAAAGATGCGTAACATTCTCGGTAACTTGGCGAACTACAGCCAAACAACAAGGAGGTCAAGCAAAATACATTGGTAGATATGCGAGTGTCCAGACATGTTCTTCTACGACAGTGTCCTTAGTGCAAGAGAAACAGAAACAACTGACAGGTAGAGAACAAGACATACTGTAGTACAGTAAAAATATCATTAATTCAAAGTGCTTGAGAAACACACTACAGTACAAATGTTTAGTCCCATAATTATAAATCAGAAACTAAAATGCTGTTGGTAAATATTTCAATACATGTGTAATAACTGCACTAACCAGACCATGAGTATAACTACATAAAGGAAGATGCAGCACTTTGTTGTGCCATACTTGCGTGCAGATAGGACAACAAATAGGTTATATCCCGACCAATGAAATAAAGATACAACATAAGATTAACCTAGAGGCAAATTATTATTCAAAACTTACTTTAAGTACAAAGAGATACAACTGTCAATTACAAATCATCTGGCACTTAGCAAAAATCATATAATGTTACAATTACATTCAAACATTAGTTTGATCGGTTACGAGTGAACATGGCCCATTTATTTACCAGTTCACAGCGAGCATGTCGTCTGCACGAAACCAATGAAAGGATCAACCTATTCTCTACAGAGCTAATTACTGCACCTGACAGAGTGCCCCAACAAGGGGGAAGCTAGCACAACCCTTCAAAAGTATAACTAGGAACACTTACCAATACACGCGTTCGACAATGTACCGAGAGAGCGAAGAGTCAGGAGACAACCGTCGAGTAGGACGACCGAAAGTGAAGTGCCGGCGGAGGAATGCTAGACCAGGCTCGCATACGACCAAGGGAGGGGAAGGAAGGGGCATAAGGAGAAGGCAGGCAACGAGAGGGGAGGGCCACCCAAACTGCTCAGAAACACTTCCGAAGAAGCACGAAGAGATCCGCAAGTCCACGTGACGTCTCTAGGCATTGCATCACGCCCATTCATATGTGAGCCGCCCCTATTTAACTGACAGCTCACTCTGAGTCCGTCGGAACACACACAGGAAAACCACGGCACAACTTAAACTTGACGTTTAACAAATACAGTACATATTGGAGTATTACCAATAGAACTTACCTCCTATAAAGTCTTGAAACTATTTTTAAAACAAATTAAGTTGTTAAATATACATATAAATACCTGGAGTCTGGTAGTTTAGGGCAACCATCTGGCTACCAGAATTCCACATTGGGACAGGATTATAGTTGGACGAGTCAATACGCTGACCCTTAGGATAAACTCGACTGAACTGAATCTATAAATAAAAAAGTCAATGGTAAATATTGTACTCCAATGTTGTATTGATAGGTCAATATACCTGTACATAAAATGCATGTTATAATGTAACAATTTCATTTAATGCTAAACTTTTACTGTACACTGAACTTTGATAAATAACAGATGCATTAATTAATGAAATTCAAAGTACTGTAGTGCAAAAAATTACATATTTTATAGAAAACTTTGACCACAACTCAAACACAACATACACTGACACACAATTCTAAGAGTAATAATGGTGAACTTTAGATAAAGTTAAGTTTACGAAGCCTAACAAACAGCTGTTGTTTTCCACTAAGTCAACAGGAATCCTCAAACAGTTGCCTTCAACAATTTTCACAACAAAATCAACATGCAGTAAACTTAACAGTACTTTGCTACGACGGTTGATTTAGTGTGTTAATGACCACAGTACACATTGCAAAGTGTGCGACAATGGTTCAAGTACAGTGATCCTCTACGTTAAAGTTGTATGACCCTCAAAAGAGTAGACAATCTTAACTTCCAGAAGTATACTACTGAGAAAGTATACGAGAAGCAGGAAAATACTGTATCTTAGGATGTGCAAATACAGTATTTCTTTCTAAAATGTAACAAAGTCAGGATGAGGGAAAGAACTTAACATTTTTTTTCTTTTGTTTTGTTTTTTGACCACCAGTTTCCTTATCAAAATGGGTCAGTAAAAGTACAGTATTCACTCTAATACCCCTTGCACATATTTTCGTGAAATCTTTGTTGAAAAAGCCTGACACGTATCCTATTAAAAAAAAAAAAAAAACTAACGTACTGCATTGCCATTTGGCAACACAGCATTCTGACGTGACGCGGCAATGCCTCTGCATTCTAGCAACAGTGGCACTGTTATCTTGCACCCAAGTTCCGGTACATATGTTGTGCTTAGTAGTTGCTAATAATTTGATATTTGCTGCACGTTGGTAGCTATATAAATAATTTTGTGCATGCTGCGTGTAAAATGACAATGAAAACGATGAGTTTACGATCGTTTACTGCTGCACGGAAGTTAAAAGTAATCAAAGAGGCAGAACAAATGGGTTACAGTGCTGCGAAACTTATTGTGACAAGTTTCAATCTAAATGTGGGATCTCCAACAAGCTGGACGGGACAGAGGATGACTACACATGGAAAATAGATGACGAGGATAGCGTTGGTAGCAGCAGTGAGGCGGACATGTAAAAGATAGGCTGAGCATATTTTTCGATATAATACTGAATTACAGTAAACCACCACTTCAACAAACTTCAGTATTAAGAACACTTCACTACAAAGAACAAACAGTTTTGTCCCAACAAAGCCCAATACTTTTACATGTAAATAACTTTCAGTAGTATAAATTTTTTGTCTACAATTAATTATTAATTTATTAAATATTCACTATAAAGAACATCTCTTGTGCAATATACTATATAAAATTTAAGCATCGACGGATGCTATGAAAACAAAAACAATTCAACTGGTATTCTCATACTGTAGATGTTACAACTATTTTCTGTGGTAGTCACGAGTTTTATGTACAGACTTTTAGGACAAGTGCTACACTGTAGTTAAGTGATGATCTAGGCTAGCAGCAAGTGAGGTTATAATGCTATGTAAAGAACCATGCTTGCATACTAAGAACCTGATGCTACGTAATGTCCCACAGATGTCAACCCGTCTTTATGAAATACAACCTACAATAAACATGACTTGCATCTTTAGAGTACCAGATAACTGTATACCTAGTTTATCCCACAAACGAGTGCATTTTTTGACAGTTCTGCTAGCAAATTACCTTATGGTCAGTTGTGCATTACTATTTGGTGACCAGAGTTGTCAAGTTTGTCAACATAGTTTCACTGCCAATTGCCCTTCCACAAAGTTTGTACACAGTTGAACAAAAATTAAATATTGGTTTTTGTTTCCGAAATGAGAATTGTGAGCTGTTAAAAAATACATTTGTTTGATTTTATAGTTTCTTGAGGAAACAAATGATTAACCTAAATTTTGATTTCAGTATAAAGAACTTCATTATAACAAACAAATGGCGATTTGGGTCCCTTGGAGTTTGTTGTAGTGAAGTTTTACTTGTTGATTCCAGAGATAATATGTTGCTGCGTTTTTTTTGTTCCGTTTCTTTATTCACACGCAAAAGTGTTTATCTGTGTTTAACATGCCCGTAGCATTGTTAACGAACGTAAACAAAACAAAGTTTATTTGAAAGTTGAGTTGAGAGTGTGACACCTGTCGTCTGTCTTTTGTTGTTTTTTGTATCGCCTTTCTCCAGTCAACTATATTCCACAAAGGAATTAATTTTGTGTTGTTTATATCTGTCTTTTGTCCTTGTGCCATCTTCTGGGATATGACTAAATTCCTTTCAGGAGTTATCTGTATGTTTTATGTCTGTTGACTAGAGCTTACTGGCTTTTGGTCCTTTGTTTTTTGTTTTATTGTTGATGTTTCTGCAATATGGCAACATTCGCCAGATATGGCGTAAAAAAACTGTTATGTTTATAACCCTACATGCAACCTGACAAATACAAAAAAAAATTTTATTCACCCTTCATGTTTTCTGATCCAGCACAATCTAGTGACACCATTTAAATTCTTACCTAAAACAAATGCAGTAATTCTGCACATATGTACTAAACCTCTGTTACAATAAATACGCACCTGGTGATACTTAAGAAAGAACTTATTCTCCAGTTGACAAATAACTTTTTCGGCTTTAGTCTCTGGAAAAGATGACATTTCGTTGAAGATATGACCATTACGCTTGATTTTCTCTGCATTGAAAGCTACTGAACGACAATACACAATCAAGTTGGACATTTCCTTCGCTATCCTCCAAGCCCGCTCCATCTCTTTGTGTTCGCTCTCCTGCATCATGTAAAACAATTCAGTGAAAGAACATACACAGTACTCACAAAAGAAGCATGCAACAAAAGCACAGCATTTCCATTTAATTTAAAAATGTACTGCGAACCCTCTTTGAAGCATTCTGTGCAGTCTCTTTGATGAAGTCCATCCACTCTAAAGCTTGGTCTTTTTGGGATGTGGCCACTTCAAAAGGAGTGCACCTGTTTGGTATTTCAATGCGTAGTATCCACTCGAGAGCAGGTCTGCTTCCGACAGTCAGGTTCACTACGGCTCCCACCACGTCAAGACTGCCTTTCTGCAGATTGCCAAGAAGCATAGATTCCGATGACTGAAAACACAGAATATCACACAATATTCTTTAACCTGCTATTATTAACTATGGTAAAAAAATGAAGTCAATATAAACATAAACAGTAACAAAACAGATTTAACATTTTTTTTATATTACCAATTTCTAGCTTATAAAACATATAAGGCAAATTTTGAACCGTTTTAAAAGCATGTTGACTGAACATGAAGTGTTTTATATTTAATTACATTTACTACAACACAGTAAATTGGGGCTACAAAGAATTACATGACTTGGTTATGGCAAAATACCCACCCAATACACGACCAAGGTAACTAGAGAACAAAAGCAGCATCTACATCAAACGTATATGCATTCAGCAAACTTACGTTGTCATCCCTGCTATCCTGAGGCTCAATTTCTTCCACATAGTTGGAAGGAAAAAAATGCTGCTTCTTGCCACCATAATCGCCCAGCCACCATCCACCACTATCTTGTTTGTTCACATTTGTTATGATGGCATGCTTGCAGAATGACAGCTCATCTTCTCGCTGTGCTTGGTAATCATAGATAGCTTTCACAGTCAGCTGAAAATTTTTCAACACTGTTAGTAATAAAGTAAGCACTTATGACCATTTTAAATTTATTGCGTAGTATGTATATTAAATACAAACAAAAACACACACACACATGCAAAAAAAAGCTTTAACTGTAAACATATACAATCTTTCTGTACTAGTCAGAAATGAAAAAAAAGGCAATGTAAGTACAGAGGATTCTCTATGTATTGAAACTTAATGGCTTGAAATACTGTATCTGCATCCATGGAACACATTCTGGGGCCCATTTCATTATTATACAGCATTTTAAGACCACATCCATTGAAATCCCTCATGTATTGAAATTTTTTGTCAGTCCCAAGAGAAATAATGGATAGAGAATCCACTGTACAAACAAGTTGGAGACTTCACACTATAATTCAGAGCATGCAACGCTATAAATGTCAGTCTGTCATCTCAAAAGTTAGTGTGGTTAGCTATTTCCACACAAGCTTTGGAGAAAATATTAAAACATGTACATATTAAAAAATTATAAACAATTAAAACTAAATCAATAGTTAGCGACA
Source organism: Medauroidea extradentata (assembly GCA_003012365.1). Classification (NCBI taxonomy): domain Eukaryota; kingdom Metazoa; phylum Arthropoda; class Insecta; order Phasmatodea; family Phasmatidae; genus Medauroidea; species Medauroidea extradentata. The sequence continues at coordinate 19,348 of PNEQ01001473.1, read as the reverse complement.
ACCTTTGATGTGAAGCTGCAGGGATCCATGTAGCCCGGTGTTCCGTATACGCTTCCATCCACGTCCTCCTGTAAATTGTACACAAACAATACAGTACGTACATGAACTAACGTGAACCCCATAGGAACCATAAAATCAACAAGTGCTTAACATTGTGCTGTTAAAATTGTTTTTCTATTAACGTCCAGTAACTTAAACACTGGTCAGCAATTACAATTTTAAAAAATTAAATGCTTGTACTCTGTAGTATTTCACTTAACAACAAAAATCTGTTCTGTACAAATGTGTGTCGACTACAACTATGCTGCAGCATAGTAAAATAAGGTAAGTGGGCTACACATCTTGTTGATAGTAATGTCATTAGGGACAGCGCCTCACAACTTAACAGGACAGGCACTGGGTCGGCCGTGGCCTATAAGAAATAACCCCAATATTCGAAGGATTAAACCCAGCAATCGAGTGGAGCAATTTGCGGAAACCATAAAAAACTTAAATTAAAAAGGCCAAAGCAGAGAATCGAACTCGGGTTCTCCCATATGTGAGTCCGATGTGTTACATTTGTACAACCTTGCTCAGAACTTTAACATGGTAAAATGTCATTTGTACAAACCTAACATGGTTGATTAAGGACTGGATAACACTGCCTTTAATACAATATAATTTGTCAAATGTGGTCATAAAAGGCGGTCACAATTTTAACCACTGAGTTGACAAAATATATCAAATGTCCCGCTTGGTTAAATTTTCTGCGGATAAATTTTACAACCACTTGATAAAAATTTTTTCATGAAAATATATTACCATTTTTAAATATTATGCATATTCTATGGCCACTTAAAACTTAAGTTTTCTGAAAGCAGTTTATTTATAAACAAAAAATTAGACAAATTATAGTTTAACAACAACAAAATCCAACCAAAAATTACCAGTAGAACCCTGTTGTAATGTTTCTCAAGGGACCGAAAAAATGTTTACATTATAAATGGGAAAACATTATAACAGGGTAATTTCCTATTACAAATCAGTTTTAGGGACCAAATGAAGGCAGCATTATAACCAGGAAAACATTATAAGTGGGAACACTATAAGAGGGTTCTACTGTAATTCATGATTCAATTTCAAGTTCACATAGTATTTATGCAAAAGCAGTGAAATAATTGGTATAAATACTATTCAATTGTTCTATAACAAACTTCAAAGAAATTACTCTTTCTCGAGTATATTTGACACATAGCTTTGAATCTACTTACCATTCCTAACCTACTAAGCATATCCTCATTCACAGGATACCACAGTTTGATCTTGCGATAAAGGGGATGATGCTCGTAATAACTGATCAAGTCCACCAAACTTTCAAACTGCAATGTTCCAATTAAGTATAATCTTCCTTCAACACGAACTCTGCAGTGTTTAATTTTTTTCTCTACCCTAAAATAAAAGAAAAAAAATTTAATCACCACCGGAATGAGGTTTAAAGCTAGTCTGTAGCCTCAGATTCACTGTCTTGTTGAAATATAAGAGTGTCTTAATTAACAGACAGAAGGAAAAGATTTTGGTAAGCACTTAATATTTAGATCTTCAGCTCTTGTGAGAGGTGGCATGATGTGAGTATGGAGCAGCACCAGAATGAAGGGGCGGAGGAAATGTGAGATACTCAAGAAAACCTGCTGACCAGCGGCATCGTCCGGCACAATTCCCACATTCAACAATCTGGCAACCAACGCAGCCAGGAATCGATCCAGGGTCACCTTGGTGGGAGTCATAACAGAACTCCACATTTGACATTCAAAAAACTTGTGAATTGGACACTGTACTACTAACGCTTGCAAGTATAATAACTGATGCAAAATTAATTGTTCCAACAACAAAACTAACCTGAAAGATATCGCATAAGAGGAAGAATCTTTTTCACTGGGCCTGACCAAGAAAGCACCATCTGATGGAACTCGCTTCAGCATTTCTTCCGCTTGTGCTCTGGTTGTGTGAGGGTGGTACCACTCCTTGTCCTTGTGTTTGTTTGGCTGTGGCACAGGTTCTTGCAAGGTGATCAAAAACTCCTGGTGAAAACATTACTGCTTGTAACACTCCTGCATAATATTTTTGTAACAAATACATCAACAGCACACACACCAACGCATTTTGGGGATGGGAGCTTATTTAAATAAATAACCAAGTAACTTCCTATAAATTAAATAGAAAGAATTGTAACAGCTCTGTTACAAAGGTAACAAATTCACGGTATCAGTAGAAAGTCCAACGATAAAGCTGGATTCACAACCACCATGTAGTGTACTCGCTTACGTACGTGTAAAAGTAGAAACACAGAGTGTACATGCTAGCATTCACATCCTCATGTAGCGTGCATATGTAATATTTGATCAACTTTCTATTTTATACATAAGCGGCGGTTATGAATGTAGAATGTGCAAACGTAAGACTTAATTATATATTGATTTATACTGAGAAATCATTTATCTTGTGGTCATAAACAATTTAATTTGATTCTAAAAATAAAGTATAATCATCTATTATCAAAATTTTGCTATAACATAAACAATTTCTGCACATGTCTAAATTAAACATTGCTCTGAATCCAATCTAAAATATTACTTAACGTACGTATGTGTGTTCGTACATACGTTAAGTGAGATTGTGAATCCGTGTTAATGCTGAAATAGTGAAGAAAAAAATGGAATGTCACGTAACATTCAAATACCATACTTTAATATTATAATAAATGCAAATTACAATATGAGATTACAAATATCAAGGGTAGAAATCGCACACTTACCTGACTCCGCAATGCATGACTCCGATAGTGTGTGATAAGGCTGTACAGGCTATCAAAGCAGTTTGTATCAATGAGATAATACTTGGTTTGACCCTTATCTTGTTTCGAACGTATTCTACAATGATTAACTTTACCCTGTCGCCTGTTGCAGAAAACAAAAGAGAGAAAAAGTTATATTACTAAAATAATATATTCTAAGTACTAACATAAGTGGTTTTACATTACATTTGGAACCTGAATATATGTGCCCAGCAATTCAAACAGGCAGTGCACATGTACCGAAATCATTTACCAGTAATACATCACAATTATTATTTAAATCTACAATACTTGAGCTCTAAGCCATGCAATTCAACACAATTACAGCTATGCACGTCAATTGTTAAAAAAAAAAAAAAAAAAAAACTTAAAACAATAAA
>PNEQ01001473.1:0-16038 GCA_003012365.1 Medauroidea extradentata | reverse complement strand
GAGTGACATTTTATGCATGTTGGCACGCATACTACAGTATCAGTAGTTAACGTCTGTAGCTCGGAAATGTTTGCTAATACGTTGCTGCAGTGACCATGTTGATTAGGATGAAAATGTACACATACTCCTGAAAGACACAGAGCTGGCGCACAGAGACTATACTGTATAAACTATGTATTAGCCATGTGCTTAAATGAATTGGTTGCCTTTATAGGTACTATTCACTAAATAATTTAAACATACTAGTACGTTACTCAACTACAGTCCCAGACTTAATTTCCCTGTGTTCACCCCAACTATATCCAGTCTTTTCTCGGACAGTAGCATCAATACTGTACATCTCTACACTACAAATCTGATACAACATTCCATTGCGAATTTCAACCCCCAACAACTGATACACCACATGCAGACATTACCTTGCCGCCTGTAAATCCAAAATATTTTTCCACACAATTTATATTTCCAGTTTGTAAGCATTTCTTGCATAGCAACTTAAGATCATCAACGTCACGTTCATTAGGATCATAGCATCAAGGATCATGGATTTTAAATTTTTCTGACAAAATGTCTTTCAGTTACATCTGTATGCTGTATGTGTACCAAAGGAAAGGGTAACAATTTCATATTCATATTAATTTAAATATAGGTATATAGACTTCTGTGAATTTTTACATTTAAATGTCACTACAAGGAAGCACAAATTATTGATGAATTTCATAACACTTGTACACTTACAGTACCGGTACCTACTGTTTTCACAGAAATGCTTTAAAAAATTGAAGAGTCAACAGCATATTAATACTGTACATATCTCATTAAACACATTTACTGGGCTTATTAGCTATAAAAACAATTCATCAACAGCTTTTATAACAGAGCTGCTAACCAAATACATAAAACCTAGTTTGATGATTTGATAGGGCAGAAAAGATAATGCTCATTAAACAGGAAAACCTCTGAAAGGGGTTAAATTACACATGCATACTTTATACAGACCAAGAGCCAAATTATTCAATTTATTAAGCGGGAAACTTCTAACTTGTCCAGATAATGCATAAAATAGTTATTTAGTCACAAAGAAACAAACCAAGAAAACATTTCTCTTATTCTGCCACCTTCCACCGGTTTAAACTTTTAAAACACAGGTCACCTAATGCTTTACATTAACAGGGCTCAGTACTTTCCAATCTTCGAATTCTTCAGTTTTCGATGCAAGTTCCAAATAATGAGATTTATTAAAATTTCCTGTCTGACATGGCACAGATATTGCCTTCTTAAGCGTTACCAAGATGTCACACCTTCACCACCTGTCTTAGACTTTTACTAGCAGCCTTCCAGAGAAATAATGTAATTATTATCTACAGATGGTATAAGCAATAGTAGTTAAACAATGCAGACTGTATACAATGTAAGACACTATTTCCTAAGCCTTGTCGAAGCACAAAACATTATAGAAAATTTGTAGGCCAAATTAAATGCAGAAGTTCCATTTTCAAACATACCAGGTATTGATACCCCATGATAATTTTTTCAGATAATCAACTTCTGACATTCCTCCACATATACTGAAAACAGCACAAATTAACAATAAACCTCACTGCTAAGCCAAGGAGTTAGTCCTTTTCATTCAAAGATGTTTTATGTCTAATTTTTATACGTTGGCCGATAATAATTTATAAGTCAGCATTTTAAAAATATTTGTTTACCAAAGAAATTTACATTATTTAAAAAAAAAAAAAACTTCTTTCCGAGTAATGGTCATTTGATCACACAGCATGCTGTTTTCAATTAAAAGATCTCCTCCAAGAATACAGCGGTCTAACAAATTATACACAACTCAAAAGTTAAAAAAACCAGCCAGCCAAACTTACCAGAAAGACAGTGTATAGTCACCAACAAAAGTTTCACTTTCTCTGACTAGAAATGTGCCATCTCCGAGATGAGAATAGTCGTGGAGCAAATCTTCCGCTTCAGCCCTTCCTCCAGCAAGCTTCCCATGAAACCATTTCTCACTGAAGTGAAGTTCATCATTTGGGGTTCCCTACACAATTGTTGAACACTATCATTACTAATGTACAGCATATGAAATACCGACTGCTAAGGGAACTGTGACCATCTGAGAGACTGATATAATGCATTTGTCATGTAAATTTACTTCACTTATGATAAATACATCACTTTTGTGACAGCACACGTTTTGAAAGCATACAATTAGTGACAGACATGCGGAAAATGGCGGGACTGCAGACATGTACGACCCTGATTTAAAAAGAGAAAATGGGAAAGGTGCAACAAACGTGGACTACTAAAACATCTTACGAAGCTTTTTAAGTTTTTTTATATGAGTAGTTGTGGTATAACTACATTACTTAACACGTAAAAATACAAAATTACCTATGTAACATTCTGTACAAAAATTAGGTTACCACCAAAAAAGACAACTCGTACACTATAATATACAGACTCGATAATTGTTGTGATTCCCAACACGGTTATGAACATTTATAAGGATAGTTGTAACACAAGTAGTCAAAATGATGCCACAATGTAGTTGTGATAATTGAAGATGCATACGGCATAGCAGCATAATGATAGTTATTGAGAGAGCTGTTGGCAAAATGTTATTACATCACCAACCTGACTTAATCTGCTAAGTCAAAACTTTTAATAGGAGGCCTGGTAAATTAAGCCTTCATTTACAGAGCACATTGTTTAAGACTTCATAGTCAGTCACGGATAACTTAAACATCCATCCTACAGGTAACAAAATATTTTATCGAGTAGCAGAAACAAGTGCTATATATACGGTAACTGGCAGTACTGATAACAGTAATATGTCAGTACTGCCAAGCAGAAATACTGTGATTGCAGGGGTAACTTTGATCGACTGAAAATATTTGTTTTGGGTTGATTTAGCAAAGAATTTAATAATCATAGTTAAATAATTAAACCCTTAATTTTGATCCATCTTGATAGAGTGTAATTTCTTCACCAAATCGCACCAAAATAAATATTTTCAGTCAGCGAAAATTACCACCGCAGTTAACGTATCCCCACTTGACGGTACATCAGACCCATATGTTTGAATGACCATGATCACCGTAAGCTGCTCATACTGCAGACGGATCACAAAAGCAAATAATGACCATTCGTAACGTGAAGTGAAAAGATTTTGGTCAGCATTTAACACAATGAAGTAGCAGGGAAAACGGGAGGTCCCCGAGAAAAACATCCGACCAGAGGCATCATACATCATGATTCCTACAATGCGAAAATCCGGAGACTGACCCCGCTAGGAATCAAGCCCAGATCACATTGGCGGGAGGCAAGTGCTCTACCCACTGCGCCAACCACAGTCCCCAGGCAAGGCATTACTCCGTTATAATAGATCTATAATGACAAAATATTACAACTGTCGAATCTGCACCAAGCCAACACAAACCAAGCCAGATTTTGTTCTAGCACAAGGTAGTGGCCTGCCTCCAGTTTATCCAACTGTCAAGCTATTATGCCCATAACACGAACTTGACAAGACAAGTCTTGGCCAGATGTAGACAGCTGTACGAACAAATGTCAGTCATGCAAGTCTAAGGCCAGACACATTTATGACAGAAGAAACATAGTATTACGGTATTATAAATATTAATATAAGAATACCAAGTACAATCTCTAATTAATAAGCATAAGAGTTATTCAAATTTAATGTCCCTATGTAAGTTGCAAAACAGCAGAAGATCGATTGGGGCAGGAAAATTACACTAATTCAATGATCCAAATGCTAGAATCCATTGTCCCTTATGATTCTAAAATGTAGGTAACTGAACTTGCGAAATTTCCCTGCCCCTAAAGATCAACCATTTATACACTACAATTTACTTAAAATACTTGTTAAAATATTTTGGGAGTATTGTAAGTACATGTGACATTTTGCAAGACAGTAAAATAAACACTATAGCAACATGACTCTTTCCATACGTACATAAAATACTTCACTGTCTTGTCAATGTTTCAAACATAGGCTAATTTTCTTACACTTTAATCAACAGTTGGGTTACACAAATTACAAACCACATTTACATACATACAGTATTTTATTAATTTTCACCAAAATGTGAACACAATTTTAATCAACATATGTTCTACCACACATCTGCTTACAGTAGAACCTCTCTATAACGACTCCTCGCAGTTCCCGAGAATTGGGTTGTTATAATGACACTTAAACCCCTATTTCCACCCTCTTGCTTCCCGGAAAAATGGTCATCATAGAGAGACAGTCATAACAAAAGGGGTCATTATAAAGGGGTTTTACTATATTATATACATCCGAAGTAACAAAACAATTTTAATCATTTAAAATGGTCACGTGTTAAACCATATATACTACTCGAAAGTTTAAAACACTGTACACAGATATAATGATTATACAGGCATTACATCATTACTTAAAAAACCTACCCTACTTTGTTGAAACCTAAAAAACACATTGCCATTTCGTTGAAAATGCTGGTTGGCAGATAGAAAGCTTTTCATGATATAAACCAATGTATAGACTCGTTCACCGTTTACCTCTTTGGGTCGATGGAAGTTACGTTCCTCCTCCTCCTCTTCTGCTTCCTCATCACCGCTAACAGGCACACTATCTGTCCAAAATAATTTATTTTGAGTCAACACAAAGAAATGAGGATGCCACTGTTTATCAAGAGGATCTTCAAGGTACAGAACTCCATTTTTGACAGTGTTCCTCAGATCCATATCCTTTCCTGGAATCACCAATATCATTGTTAAACTACACAGCCAACACACAAAAACCACTTTAAGTCCATGCTCCATTGTTTCCACATTTTTGCAATACTTACTTTTTAAGCCTAAACTATACCAGGTATCTAAAATCAGTTTGGCAGTTTTGTTTGGAATGGTTTTCACCATGTTGGCTAATTTTTTCAGGACAGCAAATACTATGGTTTTATCTACAGTAATTATGTAATCAGTATTATTTTGTAAATTGACTGTTTAGTCGAAACAGTATAATTTCTTGTCTAGAAAAAATTAGCTATCAAAGCAAAAATTATTTTAAACAAAACTGCCAAACCAATTTGTGCTATCTGCTCTTGTTTAACCATAAAAAAATAACAGAAAAAAAAAACAGTCAAAAGAGGACAGCATGACTTTAAAATGCTACTACATGGAATAATTCCATATTTCATTTTTGTTGTGCACTTTGAATGATTTTTCAATGGGGTTTTAATATAAAGATATGTTTTGCCAGATATACGCCATTGCTAGCGATTTTTGCCGAATTGCAGAAAACCCAAAATTACATTTTCTCGTGATTAGTTCTCCTTTCTATGTAACCGTGAGTTTTTTACAACTCAGCAATATTTGCCAGCAATGGCGTGTATAGAAAACCCATCTGTGTATTTTCGTTAATTTGGTAATCCAGAAGTCTTTCAAAATTTATCATATAATACCAGAACAATCTATTCAAAACATTACCTTTTGGTTCCCTAAAACATGACTTGAAGGTCCGGTAATTTGTTTAAATTATTCTTGCAACTGGATAAAATAATTTTGAGTGATATCGTAGAAATATTGCGACAATAGCATATGTCCATAATTTAACCTAAAAACATTAGATATTTGAAATAACATGGCAGCTAAAAAAGCTACATTAAAATTATTGTAATGAGAAAATATTACTAAATATTTGAATGTAATTTTCTGTAATGGAATATCTTAGCAACATAACCCACAGTGAAAAGAACATACTGCACTTTTTTTCCTTAAGCTTTATGATCTCACGTATAAAGTACTTGAACTTTATTAATTTTATGGGCAAATTTAACGTACAACTGCAACTTCAAACTATACTAGCCTAAATACTTAGAGGATTGGAAGAAAAGTAATAAGGAGATAGGACAAATCATTACAAACAAAAATATTGACACTCTTGTTCTGATTTCATTCAGAGGAAAATAGGCACAGAACAATCTGCTGTCGGATACAAAATTAATTTATTACACTAGAAGTACACATACCTATATTATGTTAAAATTGTAATCAGTTTATATTGAACTATAACTCATAATGGTAGATACACAATACTGGTATATAAAAAATACATTGTCAGCTATGCAGTTATAAACTTGTACTGACCCACTGGGCCATGTAACTTCAGCGTGCTATGTTGCTTCGGACCATGCCATAGGCTGAAAAATAGTGGATTATTATTACGGACACGTTAGTAGGTTTTACTGTCTTACCATCGTCATTCCGAACCACAACAGAACACTCGTCGACTCCTTCAGGTAACTTTTTGTGTTTGAGAATTATTTTTTTCTGTAGCTGATGAGGTGACGGCAGCTGATTCTCATTTCGATCGACTGGCTGAACCAACAGCATGTCCCCAAATACCTCCTGCATTGCACTTGCCATTTTCCTCTGTTGTGGCAAAGAGCAGTTGTCTTCAATGGACAAAATTACCGGGTAGCTGCAATAAATTTGACTGGATTTAGTTTCATGGACATACTCCATTACAATATAGATGACTTTCAAAGAAAACTAAAGATAATGGAAAAACATATAAGCTTTAGTCAACATGATATATACACAACATAATATTCCATAAATGGAATTGGGTCAATTAAAAACAAGGACAAACAGATATTAAAAAAAATTAATTTGTAATTAACAATTATGTAGTTGATATATGTTAATGTATTCATTTAATGTGTTCATTGAGGACACAACTCAGATTTTTAAAGGAGTAAAGTTAAAAATAAAAGAATACATTGCATCACATTTGTTGATATCATAATAATTTTAGACTCCAAAAAATAAACAAACAGAATGCCACAAGACCTATCAGACTCTCTTAAACTACGGAAATTGTAAGGGAACAAAAGGAATGTGAAAGCAATGGAAGTGCAAAAAAATACAGACAAAATTAGAACTACAGTAATATAAAAATTGATGATGTGAGAATGGACATGATGAAACAGTTTTATTACCACGGCTGTATATCACATATTACAATAGATGCATGGAGAAAGTGAAGAGAAAGAATACATTGGCTAGTCACTGACTAAAAAAAACATTTTAGCAAGCAAACATATGAAAAAAGATGTCAGAAAATAATTTGTATGAAGCATTGTTATGGAAGTGAAAAGTTGGAAAGGAATTAACTTGAAGCTACAGAAATGTGGACATGGTGGAATGTGACATAAATGAGCCGGATGGAAAGAAAAACCTACCCAAAAGTTTTAAGGGAAGTCCATGAAGATTGAAGGTTATTAAAAGAAATTTAACACAGAAAAATAAAATTAATTTGACATGTCAGTTGCAAAACTTTTGTCACTGGGAAAGAAAGGAAGAGAACAGCCTTCAAAGAATTACTTAGAACAAATAGAGACTAGAACAGGATGTGATATCGATATGGAAATGAAATGGAAATGAAACGAAAAGTTAATGACACAAGAGAATGGCTAATGCATGAACATGCATTACTGTAATAAAATATAAAATATTAACGTTGGCTCTGCTATGTTGAGAAATGCAATTTCTTAACATTATACCATACAACGTAAACGAGACCACAGAAAAATGTTATGTTTAATTAATAAAGCGGTCATTTGATTAAGAACTTTGCATACCTAGTTTCCAGTCACTGAGTTTAAATGGGGATTAAATGTTATAATAAATCTATTTCTAGAAGGACAAATTTTTAAGTTATATTCCTTCAAACGAAATAAGTTCTATGTAAAATTTCTCAAGAAGTATTGCAAGAAAAAAAATTTCTCCCAATAAATAACTGTACTTTTAACTTTACATACAAGTTTTTGTAAAGTATTACATTATAAAACATTTTAGAAACAGTAATAAGTATTAACAATTTTAAAGATGGCAAAATTCTTACAGAAATTTTACACAGAATAGAACTAGTTTATAAGTATTTTCTGTAAAATTGTGCCATTAACAAGTACGTAATTAATTTTAACATTGTCCCCAATTTAAATTCAATGACTATAAGCTTAGTATAGATTGTTCAGGATACAGTAAGCGCTAAAGATTTAGTCTTTGGAAAATATCACTAAGCAGTTACTGCAAATAATTCAACGTTAACTATAGTCGCCATAGTGCTTGTATGGTTGGCAGTGAAGTTATACAGTATATTCTCCTTTCACTCTAACCTGAGTGTAACAAATAACATTCTATCATTACACCTCGCAAGCTTCTAATTGGCTAAATTTGTACAGAGCACCGATGTACTATTCCCAACAGACAAAACTGTGTATAGTTAGTATAGCAGAAAACAACAACACACGAATAATAAAATCAATACTGCATGAAAAATTTGTAGTTGTTATTGACACACAAAAGTGAAAATTACATAAATAATTGAAAAAAGTATTTACTTCATGTACAAATGCAGTCTATTTCAAAATTCTATTGCAATTATTAGGCTACGAATAACAATCGTATTAAAAAATTTTGGTACTGACATAACAAAAATTACGTACTCTATGCAGAAAAATTCAGAAAAATTTTTTTCAACAAATAGAGAGATAAAACTTACTGTAAAGTCCTCTTGGATTGTTTTGTACATCTTCGTTTGTAAAAAAACACCAAACAATCTGTCGGCAATTCACATCACATTTTTCGTATAGTACCATAAAAAAAAGCAAAATTTTTATTTCCGCCTTATAAACATCACAGCAGTTGTTTAATAACGCAGGCAAATATATCCATGTTTCAAAAATCATACAACACAATTTCAATTTCCAATGTCACGTACGTAACCTAATCCGCAAGTTTATTGACCATGTAAACATTACCAATGTGAGGATGGAACAAAATAGATCAAGGAATTTAGGTACGGACAATCTTAAACGGAAAATGGATACATGGAAAAACAATGCGCAGCAGCCACAACATCGACGTGATAACATTAAAAATTACTGAGAGAAAAAGTTAGTTTTGTTTGTGATATTTCAGACATATTTTTACAACGGTAATTATAACTGAACTAAACTAAACTTTTGGTACTTTCACAGTATCGTATATCCCTAAATACTAGCAAGTGTACCAAGAAACTTGTACATTTAACAGTGTGTCAGTTATTAAATAACTCGTGAATTGACAGTACGGACGTGTCGTATGCTAATCATAATTATAGTAACAAACGTATAGCATGGTAGATTGTATTAGCAATGTCTGTTAATGTTATATATTTGTAAACAAAATTTTCATATTAAGTGATAGACTGGTAAATTTATATGTACACGTAAGATAAGAAAGATCTATTTTTTGTGCTTGTGCCCGGCAGTTGGCAGCCAACGAACATGCTTGTTTATAATTTGCATTGTTTATTCTAGAACTCAGATAAGCGTGAACAGAGTATAGTTCCATGTATTTCCCTATTTAAACACAACTGTACTAAAACAAATTCAACAGAAAATGGTATACTTGTATTTTTTTATAATTAATAAAAAATTATTTTATCAAACTGTATGGGTTACGGTACTACCAACTGCACAATTTATCTTACACATGCAAACATCAAGTGATGTATCCAGAGAGGCTACATATTTCCTGTTTTTAGCTGTTATGCGCGGAAAGATACAAATTGGCTGAAAATAGAACTTTACAGGACTTTTCGAGAGCTCACTTCATCCCGAACCTCATGTCTAACTGAACATGAAAGGTACAAGAATGGCATACTACTAGTCCAGAAATATGGGGGGAAATTTTTTTTTACAAAATACTATACAGTTATCAGTAAAATATGTGCTGGCTTTTAAAATTGTAACATATTCTTCTAAACATCAATGCTATGCTTTCCCGTTTCCATTTTTATCACTGTAATTATTTTTTACTCCTAAACAAGGGCAGATATCAAAAATATGTTTCACAGTTTTGTTTAAAATGGTTTCCACAATGGCCGCTAATTTTTTCAAAGAAAATAAATACTCTACTACAGTTTTAGCTAACAATGTAACTAACAAAATTTTTGTTTTGTTGATTGACTTATTTTTCGAAACTGTATAATTTATCTTGAAAATATTAACTTTCATGCAAAATATAAGTGCCGCATAGATTTGAGATATCTGCTCTCGTTTTAAGCTTAATAAAGTAATTATCTCCAAAACAACGGAAATAGAAGAGCATGGCTTTAACACAATGTTGCTTCATAGAAAAAAGTTTGAAACAATACCTATGGCAGAGCATTACACAGTATGTACTAGACTTAGGACTTATTTATGCTCATGAAAAAATTTGTATTGTAAACACAAAAAACTTTATCTGAACGTATAAAAGACAGAAGCACAAGTACTCGCGTTTTGGTACTTGACAGATACATACACAAATAGGAAGACACATAATCGCGGAAGCGCGTATCGCGATGTTTCGCTGCTTAGAGCAGCCATGTCTCTTCGCCTAAGGAAGATGCTCTAAGCAGCGAAACGTCGCGATACATGCTTCCACGATTATGTGGTACTTGTGCTTCTGTCTTTTACACGTACTGATAGCCTAGCGGCCTCTTCCTTTGTTTTACAAACTTTATCTGAAGTAAGCAATGTTGTCTTGTCTGAGAACATTATATATTCCATTATATTCCCAAATATTATGGTAAATGTTATCAATTATGCCTTCCTAAAAATTACTAACATTCAAGGCAATCCTCATATTTCATCCTCTACACTACTCAAAAGAATACAAGAAATTATTCAAATAAACCACATCATAAAAAAAACTAGTTTAGATAAATACTAACTTATTACACTGATTGAAAATGTTATAGAATAATTTTAATGTAAAAAAATACTTTTGGGATACAAATTGTACTACACTAATTACACTCTACATATTTTTTACACTTAACCAGTTTTTACTTTTAGTTAATGGGACCAATTAAACTACAAAAATTAACTCGACAATGAGAAAATCAGTTCAAAGCAATTGCTGACAAAAAAAAACATACTGAACTGAATTGCTTGACGAAATCACTACACAGCGAGAGAGGACATCAATGGTCGGCCATATATTGTGAAGGCGTGACATAAGACCTGACTTTCGTGTTTATACTGTTCTTGTGATAATTATTTTTTAAACTTAAACGAGAACAAATATCAAAAATCTGTTTGGCAGTTTTGTTTAGAATGATTTATGCTGTGATTGCTATTTATTTCAAAACAATAAATTATGCTGTTTTGAGTAAAAAGTCAATTAACCAGAATTTCGTTAATTACATAATTAGCTAAAACCATAGTACTCACTGCCTTGAAAAAAAATTAGCCAACATGGCGAACAAGATTTTAAACAAAACTGCCACAAAAATTGTTGATATATGCTTTCGTTTAGGTGTAAACAATTAATATTACTAGAAAGTAGAAGCGAGAGAGCATGGACTTGAAACTCCTAAATAGTCATGTAGCACGTAATTTTACGTAAAACACTTCTAAATTTATAATTACTGTATTATCGCTGGCACGTAAATTATTTACAGCCTTCATATAGACATAAATGTTTAAAATGTGCGTTACAAAATGCAGTCATTTAAATAAAGGAATATTACCTTTAATATTTATATTAAACAATATATAAACCAGTCATTATGGTGTTTATGTTTGTATTTTGAGATGAAGAGTTTTAAAAAAATCTTTAGGGCATATTTATAGCTTTTGCAAAGCTCATTACGAACTATGAACTGTACATTGGTGTATATCATTAACCAAAATTACAAGCTAGTTCGAACAGATAGCCTAAACATAGTCATGTTGCCACGACCCACTGTCCTTGTGTCCACGGCACAGCCAACCTCTCCGACTTCAATATCCCACACACGTTCCTTCAGCAAGCAGCCTAAGTATACTTTTAAAGACCATTGAAAAAAATTTACTGTACTTATATCCATGCAGAAAATACGTTTTGTAATTTGACTCCGGTGTGTGGGCAAAGATTAAATGAAATTACTTAATAATTTTGGTACGATTTCTATTTTAAATTTGAAGGAAAGTGTTGTTAGTAATTTTAGAATAATGAAAATAAACAACATAAATATTTACAACTATTTTATATAACATTTATCTTTCAGTTTAAATGTAACAAAACTGACAGTTGACACAACACAGGTTAGTTGTGAAATCAATGAATAATAACTTAGCACCATCCAGTTATAAGGAAATGTACTATTTTTACTGTTACACAATTTTATTTCCCGAAGCAATAAAACCACAATGATTTACATTTGCGGGCTTTAGTTTCCTTACATCAGCTATGCACAGGATGCATGTTCCGAGTGTGTAAAAAAGGAGGTGGGGGGAAGGGGGGAAGCAGGGATCTGCTTACAGTGGCCAATCTTATCTCACCAAGACTGTAGATTGTCTAATCACTCGCATAAGAACTGTCTCTGCCCATTTTAGAAGATAACAGGGCGAGGAGAACACATGGCAGAAGAAAGAGGGAGAGAGAAGGGGCAGTGCTTTGTGCACCCCTAAAAGACTTCACATTCTACCTTCAAACTACAAGCGCCTCCTTCTCCTTAGCGACCAAACTCTCACTCTCTCCCCCTTTATCTCTCTCTCTGACTTATGCTACGCGTGCACACACAAGTTTCCTCTCTCCTGTCTTTCTCGGCAGGTCACAGCTATCAAGAGATGTTCTCACCCTCCCATATCAACACATCCTCACAGCCATATACAGGAGGGGGGGAAGCGTGGCGATGCAGCTGGGAAGACTGTTAGAGAAAGAAAGGAAGCGCAGACAAGTGGCACTTAAAAGGTACTTGCTAAAGATTACTAGCATAAAAGTAGTGTGCTCATATGAGCTGATGCTACAAATTAAGGAGCTAAGCTCCCTCGGAAACTACTAGCTAGACTCCACACAAAACTCCAAAAAACGGAGCTCGCTACACGGAGTACGCTACTTTTGAGCTAGTTTCTTCCAACCACTGCCTTTCGGGTTTGTATTAAAATAGGTTTTTTCAACTGTAACATGCATTACAATGAACTTACAAACAATTAGCCATCACTGTTTTGAACACTTACCTTGAAGTGACAAATGCATGTTCTTTAATAGTTTTGATGACATCCATAAATTTTATCTTCGAGGTTAATGTGTGTCCATGATAAATAAATGGCATTCCATCAGGACCATCCCAGCAATCCAGTTCAATGCAACGACAGCCCATTCGCAAGCAGCGAACATATGCTTCAGTGGAAGATTCACTTGAAAACTGATCTCCTGTTAAGTATCTATTAAATAGACAGTGGAAAAATATAACTGCTCTGTGCAGTTCTAAATTATCAACATTAAACACATTTAACAAAGTGGAAGGTGAAAGATGGAAATAATGATACATGTAATTTCACTTAGTAACATTAATAAGGAAAGACCGGAAAAATTTGCAGCTTCACTAACTTGTAGGATAGCCTTAAAAAATATCTGTATACTAAAGCAGATTGTAGATCCTTATTTGTTATTGACTCAGAGCCAACACAAACTTCTAGTTGTTTCAATTTTAGCTTACGCCAAAATGAAAACTCAATATTTTCAGGTGTCTATTAATAAGTCAAGTTATTACAAGGCTTCAAATTTTACACAAAGGACATCCTCATGGTATATTGTGAATGAATACAATTAAAGATAGTCAACTCCTCCCAGGACTGAGTTTGTTCACAAAAAAACCATGTCGAAAGTGTGTTTTCAATTTGTCACTAAAGAAAAAATTGTGAGAGTAATGCTACCCTGAAAATAGACTTTAAAATTACGTGCACGTTGCATCAACATAAGGTACACGCATCGCAAAGAAGTTGGAATGCGTGCACATGTTTCAGGCGTTACCTACATTAATTCTACATACAATTTTCTCGAAAAGGCTAACTCTAGCAATTTTCCATAAGACTATTGTTGTTATTAATCGTCTGCGCTTCTTTAATATTTTGTAGTAGAACATGAATTATAGTGAAATGTTCCGAAGTTAGAAGCAGAAGAAAACTGTCATGCCCCCATTTGAACAACAACGTGCCAATGACAATACAAAACTAAATTACTTAGAATAAAGTAAAGTCATTTATAAGACACTGAACAAAGTTTTGTTATTTAATATTAAGTAATACTTTATATTTTAATTTAAAAGTAATATGAAAGTCTATTATCAGGGTAGTATTACTGTCACAATTTTCACTTTTGTGGGCAAATTGAAAACGTATTTTCGACGATGCTTTTTGTCAGCTGTCACCACACGAAATTAACACATTCTATCCTGACCCATCCTGTATACAGCAAATAATTGTTTTCAAAACAAAAATCTGTGATGTACAATATACTGCACAGGGAAAAAATGCAAGGAAGTGTGAATAATAAGAAAATCCTGAGGAAATTCTTACAAGGAAGTTTTCAAGAAATCTGTTATCTGAATGCATGCTCTTACATCACCACTACTTCCTCTTCTTACTCTTTCTCTCTCAGTTGTCCCTTCAGCCTGCACAGTAAACTACAAGGCTAGCATCATGCTCCTCACACTGCAAGGTTTAAGTTGTCAGTAATGACATATGCTGATGAAAATGGAAAGCGTACTGTGGACTCACAATTGCATCTGGATGAAACTAATGTATATGGCTGGTAGCAGCACAAGGAAAGTTAATTTTGACATTTTATGATCTGTGACCATTTTATGGGATAAAAAAGTTTATCTCTTCAGAGTTACAAAAACTAATGCTGCGACAGAGCCTATATTTATGAAAACCGTAACGCTGGTTTCGCAGCAGTGACAATAAAGATATATTAAAGTACACAACATTGTGTACATACACAAAATGACAAACGGTACACAACATTGTGTACATACACAAAATGACAAACGGTAGAGTTCCTGATGAAGTAGGGTCACAGGTGGTTAACTATGCAATCCTTACTCCTCATTTCTATATTACATTTACGACACAGCCCTATTCCTCCACGCACAGCATCCACAAAACTTGCATTTTGTTTCACTGCAAAACAGAGTTTTCACATGTTTATTTTTGCACTCCCCTCCCTAACCCAGTCCTTATATTACCAAATTATACGCTCCTCCAAGCCTTCTTCATTTTAGTGTAAGTTGGAGGATAGCTAAACATGGCCAGAGGGAGGATAAATGAGTCACACTCCAGCAAATAAAAAGAAAAAAAGTACACTGTTAATACAGGGGTCGGAGTCGAGCAAGAAGCCGGTCGCCTACCACAAGTTGTTAGTGTTCTTTTAACAACTGTAGATTACTGTGACCATACAGTACACCATTGGCTTTTGACACTGCGAGTTACATAAATAACAGTACAGTAAACTCCAGACTATCGGTGCAGTGGTTAACTAGTTTTCGGATCATCCGTGTAGCATTCTGTGTTCAACACTGTAAGAAAACATAAAAGTACCTTTTTGGAAGATAATAAATTTGAAATCCAGTGCACAAGAATGGATTAACAATATTTCAACATCACTTTTTCTCGTGTTTACAGTGAGCCACAAATATACTTTCATTTATTTGGGAAAAAAGGTGCACTACTGTATAGATGAGTATGTTGTTACAGTGTTTGAGTGAACTATAAATAAATTCATTTTATTTAATAGGCAAAAGGGCTATTTTCGGATTATCCGTGTTTCCCCCTTTATCAGTGCATTGCCCAACATTATTTAACATGGATAATAAGAAATTTACTATACATCTACACATAACAAAATACATGTCTCCACAATGTAAAGAAAGAATAATTCTGTATTTACTAATATGCCACCACAAATTACATGTATGTGCATTTCACTTAAGCAAATCGTGAAAGCTGTACACCAAATTGTATATAAACATATACACATAAATGTGCACATACATGCAGAGACAGAGAGGAAGAGATAGAGGAAAAGGTGGAGAGAGGGATGATGAGAGGGGAGAAGGGTGGAAGAGTAAGGATATAAGGGGTCAGGAGAGGGGATGTGGAGCAAGGAAGAAAAATTGGGGAGGGTAGAGGTAGGTACAGATGGAAGAAGAGGAAGGGGAGAGGG
>PNEQ01001472.1:11910-58251 GCA_003012365.1 Medauroidea extradentata | reverse complement strand
CCCCTCCTCTTACCCCTCCTCTTACCCCTCCTCTTCATGCTACACCCTTCTCTCCTTCTCCCTTATAATAATAAATTAGATGCAGGTTAAGAAATGTGTATATTAGGGACCTCTGTCATATAGAGCATTTTAGTTTGTTGGCTCTACCATGTATGAACTGTATATTCCAACAATTTTGCCTACTTAATTAACTATAGCTTATGCATACCACATTGAAAACTGAGAGCTTTGTATGGTCCCTGAACTGCCAAAATAGATAGTGAGTATTTTTAGTTTTGGCTTCGGGTATTAATTTTTGATAGTGAAATGTACTCACCGTATGTACATTTTTATTAGTTGTGTAGCAATATGTATGTTAATTTTATTTCATAGGCCAGCCCAATATTCTTATGAGTTTTCTTTAATTTAATTTGAATTTTTGATATCCCTTTGAATGTGATGTAACAGGGTTTTGACTGTACATAAATTTGGAATTAAAATTTGTTATGGTATTTGGTAGAGTCTGTAATTTTAATAGTTGTCTGAATAGCTTGTGAAATTACAGATGATATTGACTGTAATGTGAACTGGAAAAATCATGCTAAATACACAAAACTCTAAATGTATTCAAAAAGAAATCCTGAGGTGTGTGGCATGAAATCCATTAGCGTGTGGGCTGACCTATTTTGTTGCTGGTCAGTTACATCACTTTCCAAATATCACACTGAATGACTTATCAACCATGTTATTTATTGTGGTTATAGTTGTTATTGGCAATAAAAATACAGTAAATCCTCATTTTAACTGACTATTTGGGGGGAAGTGTGATCCGGTAAATCAGATGTCTGGTAAATTGCGTAGTAATGCAACACGTTGTGGTCAAATCGCTGGAAGTGGGCGAGGGAGAAGGTTTTTGCTGACTGGCGGGAGTAGAAACAGAAAGATAAGCACACGCCTTTGTCCACTCATTGAGATAACCAAGGGTGGAGGGTGGGGGAAGAGTAGAAGGAGAGGGACAGGAGGCGGCTTGCTATAAGCTTGGTTTCATGTTGCATTACGTGGTAACATGTGAACTTGAGTTACTGCTTTGTATTTCACAGTAAAGTGTTCATTTACTAAATATATAACAAAAAAAATTTCCATATAAACTACCGCTGTTTGCATCGCGACGCAGTATAGTATATCGTGTCTGTGAGATAATAATCTAGTCGCCGTCCTTGAGAGTTTCTGAAGAGCAAGGGACAGAAACACTGAGATTGAGAAAGGCATGTGCTGCGCTAGTTTGTCCGCAGCAGATTTAATATCTCTACAACTCGCACATTTACACCACACGAGTGTTGTTGAACATACACTGCCTCGTCGTGTGAAGATGCGGTAGCAAGTTTCACGTGTTTCCTGGGTACAACAGTGCTAATTTTTTTTTGTTCAACATCATATTTCAACACATAACTCTTTAACTAGTTTCTGGCTTTACGAATGTCTGACTCAGTTTGTTTCTTGACACAATAATCATCACACAACTTTGCTACAGAAACACCGGCCTCTTAACTTTTCTATTAGTTTAAAATTTTTGCGTGATGTCAAAGATACTCTATTTCTTTTCTGTCCTGTTGCAGATGCCATTTCATTTTAAAAAATGCATAATCTTATTGCGCATGTACATCAACTGCGTAAAAGATTCAAGTAGACACAACAGTCGTTCTTGTCTGGACACGTCAAAACACAGATGAGCGACTAGCTCTGCTTACCGTCTTACGCTGCTATCTGTGCGCGCGCCTGTCACTCACCGAAGCACAATAACCAGGCAGATCTTGTGCTGCATGTGACAAGTAAGCCTGACGGTGGAATAATTTTGTATCGCCAGATTTTGTCCGTTAAATACGAAGTCCGCTGAATGGAGGTCTGATAAAACGAGGGTTTACTGTACTATAATGTTGATATCCCTGATTTTGTGACAGTGTGTGTTGTGTTGCAAATTCAAAATAGGTACCATACTGCAGTTGCTTGTAAAAATGTGGCAAAACAAAGCTGAATTGCTTACTTGTTTAATTAATTAATTTTTTTTTTTCAAGTCCCATGAAAATAGTTACTTAAGCCATTTTTTAAGTACCGCTGTTGCAAAACTTGTCACAGTTTCATTAAAGAAACTGTAATTTGTGGTTGAGGAAAACAAATCTATTTTTTAACTAGAGCAAGATTTGATTTGCATTTTAATGATGCTAAGTATTTTTGGTATGTTAGGCTGTTGTACTTTCATTAAGATGTTTAGTGACAGGAAGTGTGCAATATAAAATTAATGAAAGATATGTGTAATTTTCTGACCAATTTGTGTGGTCACAGTACTTCATCTGATTGTTAGGTTTGTCAACGGTCTGTATACCTGCTCGTTGTTAGTCATAATTAGTTATTCCCTTGGCTGCTGTTTTTTATTGACCGTCCTCTTCTTTTTGCTTTAGCTTTACATTCAGAGATCTGCTTTCTCTTTCTCTCTTTTATCTGGGTTGTGGCCTTCTGAACATATCGTTCCTACCAGCATGGCCACTTCGCCTTCCATGCCTCTCTCGTAAATGGCCACTCAGGTTGGTCTGATATATTTGAGACAGTGAAGTCCACCCAAACCAGAGGTGATGACCACCCAAATTATTTTTCCCTTTTTTTCTCTTGTTCTTTATTCAGGAAATAGAAAAGAGGACAGAGTGAGATCGCCTCATGTTTCCACAGGAATCTCCCAACATCATGTGGAACAGTGTATCACTTCTCTATTCTTGCTTGTTCTTGTCGATGCTGCACATGTACATGTGGTGCCTGTTTGTTGATCGAGTTACAAGAGGGAGGAAGCTCTACTACGCAGAGTGCATGTGTGTGTTGTGAATGGCGACCTTGAAAAGAAGTCGAGCTTAGTCAGCAGTCTCACCCCTGCTGATGCAGCAACCACTGCTGCTGGAATTGGGCCAGCTGGTGTGCGAGTGTGGTGACGCAGGCTGCCTTCCATGCTTGCTTCTCCAAATGTCGCTGCCACCTTAGCTTCCACTGGATAGGTCGACTTATGTAACCCTGTTCGCTCGAGCAAGTTGTAGTTACCACAATTACAACTGCCCCAACTTTCGACTTCAATGCAGCAACCTCGAGGTTGTGTAGCCCTATTGGCAGCACCTACCCTGTTTTACACAGCATCTGCCATCTATGTGCTTGTGTGTGTACTTATGATATTTGTTGGCCACTCTAGCTGCTTCACCTGTATTCTACTGGATTAAATAAGGTACACTATGTAGAAAATAGAATAGAAACCATCTCTCTATTGTTGGGGACCTCAATTTATTCCTGTACCACACTTACAGAATGCAGCCAACTTGATGGTTAGTGTACTGCCCTTTGCGTGACAGCTTAACCTGTTAATTCGTACTCCCTATCGTTACATTAACCAAGTACTTGAACGTATTGCACCACTCCAGTAATTCCTGGAATGCAACCAATTATCCTGACCCACAGCCATAGACTGCGTTCCTTGCTTTGTCAGATAACCATACGATCAAACCAGCTGCATCAAGAAATTATACGTAGGCCTCTAACCTAAGCGTGATGAATCTTTCCTTTCTCCTAGGCACCATATTAGTAACCCAACTTGCACTTTCCAGCCACGAGTTAATGTGAAGAGAGTTGACTACCCGCTTGCTGCAAAGACATGTCACTGTGTCTTAGCAGGCTAAAGACTTTTGATTGTCCGGGCACTTTGAGCAGTGTCCATGGAATGTCAAGCCGTCACTTTTAATCTTTAATGAAAGCCAGACACATATTACTTATTGCTAGGGTATATGTTTATACTGTGATACAAAGTATTAAAATTGGTTGGTAGTCAATTCATGTCTGGGACTGAACCAACTAGAATTTTAACTACAATGCATAGCACTGCAAAGTTTTAAGCAGATGCTCACGAGTGTTCATGTTTTTGGCGTAAGATGCCTCAACAATGGTATAGTATATCAAGATGTTAATGAACTAATTTAATATGCATGGCCAGGCACCTGAAGCCACAACTTCTATCAAACTTTTATTTCAGATTGACAACGTAATCCACAACATTTTTTCTTAAGTAGGTGGCCAGCCAGGGTTTGATAATTTGAATCCTTCTTTTATTAACTTTTTGCTGTGATAGTGACTCTAATAATTTGTAACTGAACTTAATGATGCTGTAAGACATGGGACAAGAAATGTAACCACGTTCAGAAGTTTTGATTTGTTCGGGAAAGATGTAAATAAACCATGAAAAATTGGATATAATTTTGTCATTTTCATGGTTTTTAACAAAAACTATCTGGCTGTTAATCATTAAATACATATAAGCCTGCCAAAATTCTATAAGTTCAGGTAATTTCCGGTAGCTAGGCAATTTTATTTGTAGTCTATACAGTATATGTAAGTGTGCTTGATTTTGACATTTCTTTTGTGAGAAAGACGCCAAGCAGTTTCACTGTGTATACCTTTAAACCGTCCTAACTTCTTGGAAAGAATGGGTCTCTGCAATAGTCTTTACAGTCATTCTTATCATAAGAGAAGTACCACAAACAGAAACACACTTTTCTCAGAAGAAAATATCCTAAACAGGCAAACTTATATTGTACAGAATATACGAATTTTTTTCAGTATTTCAGTGCCGAGCTGAACATTTGGTGTCGTCTTTCATCGACATTTGTCTTACAACTAGAGGTGTAGTGAAGTGTGTGATGCCAGAATGTGGAATGGAATTGTAACAGGCTTTTAAAATGTTACGGTATTGTTATAAAATAAATAAAGAATAGCTACTCTGGAGTATGTAAAACATATTTGGAAACTACACATAGAATAACTTTTGACCAAATATTTATTAAATGATGGTAATATAGATCTTAAGATTCCCAATTCTCTCGTGCACATTTTCGGTTAATGGTTGTGCTGTAGCAACAGCTTGAAATACTGTTATTTTGAAGGGGAAAAAAATATTGTTAGTGTTGATTGCTTTTTTTCTGTATTAATCCAGTTAAACAGAAACTATTTTGTTAAAACTTTTGCCTTTTACTGTTATAAGTTCTGTTGGTTGCAGGCACTCCAGAACAGCAAAAATTATGGTGCCAGTCATAACTCTGGACCTCAGATCAGTAGTTACGGCTGCCAGAAAAAGTCTCTTGGTGCAAAACGTGGAGTTTTTAAAAAATTTACACCACCTGTGAAGCCGACTGCAGAGGAGTAAGTATCAAATTGATTCTGATTTTGCATTTATTCTTACAATATGTGAGTCATCAGTTGTACTTTTCAATTGTTCGTCAATAACTGACGTATATACGTACTGTTGTCATGAAGCACTTTCAGTATTGTAGTCATGTGTTATATACCTATGACCTGCAACTGTTTCATTGGAGAAGATAGCAAGCATTGTTGTCAGCTTGTGAATCAGCAATTGTAAAATTGTATTATAAATGTTATTAAAAATTCACGCTACATTGGTAAATTTTTAAAAATATACAATTGATGTAATGAACTTATATGGAAGGTAATAGTAATATATGGTAGGTACCATTTTTTTCCTCAACAATTTTTTTAATGCATAATATCTATGTAATTGTTACAGTCTTGCAGTAGTACTCAGAAAAATAATAAAATTGTATAAAATGTTGTTCAAAGTATTCTTGTGATTCAAATTTAAGTATAAGAAAGTTACAGGGAGGAATGTATGTTTATACCAATGCAGATTTAGTGTAAGTACTGTTACAAGTTGGGCAAGGTATGATGAGGGATGAATGTCTTTAATTAAATAAATGAAAATCAATAAAGCAAACCTAATTTATTTAGAATTACCGTATCTACCACAAAAGGCTGAATGTCATTAATTATTAATCACCATTAAATCACTATTAAAAGTCATCAGTATGTTACAAGTTTATGGCAAATGAAACAAATAATTACTACTTTATATCCATAAAGGTAATAAATTAAAAATAAGAAAGTCTCAGTCCTCTATACATAAAAATATCTCTCTGTTCACTCACAAATAGTGGATCTAATGTCCTTGCTTGGAGCTCCCTGATGGTCCTCTTGAAGTCCCAGAAACACATTCGTTGCACTACTACTCACAGCAAAGGCCATGATATCTACTGTTATATACAATGATCTCTCAGTTTAAGGTCTTCCAGTTTAACAATTCTTTCACTTTAACAACTATATTTTTTGGTCCCGTCTAAGGTTCCAACATACTTATATCATTCAGTTTAAAAACTCTTTCAATTTAAGGACAATTTTTTTCAGTCCCTTGAGAGTCGTTAAACAGAGAGATGAGTGTAAGTCTTTCTTAAACTTGAAATAGGTGTGTAGGTGACTGCTGCGGCACATGACAAAGGGCAATGTGAACTGCACATTGCACGCTGAAGTCATTCAATCCTACTGGAACTGTATCAGCTTACGCTGCTTACACGATAGTCGTGGCTTGCAACAGTGCCCCCCGCTTAAGTCTGTTCGACCCAAGCAGACAAGAATCCATCGTAAAGAGTCAGTCTGTCAGTATGGACGACCTTGGGTTTTCTTGCTTGAGAGCCCCAGCCAACAATCCGGAAAATCAGATTGGTTATCTTTTTGAATACAGTATACTGACAGTTGGCACAAGACAGGTTAGTTGTGTATTCAACGAATAATGACTTAGCACCTTTCATTTGTAAGAAAATACACTATTTTCACTGTTACACAATTTTATTTCCCAAAGCAACATAACTGCATTGATTTACATCTGTGGTCTTTGGTTTTATAACATCAGCTATGCACAGGGAACATATTCTGAGTAGTATGTAAAAAAAAAGAAAGTGGGGAAGCAAGGATTGGCGTATGTGGCCAATCTTATCTCGCCACAGCTGTAGACTGTCTTATGACTCACGTGTCTTGGCCCATCATGTTAGAAGATAATAGGGCAAGAAGACATGATAGTAGAGAGAGTAGGGCAGCGCCATGTTTTGTGCATCCCCAAAATGCTTCATGTGTGACCTTCAAATTACAAGCACCCCCTTTTCCTTTACGGTCTAACTCTCACTCCCTTTTTCTATCTATCTCTCTCTCTCTCTCTCTCTCTCTCTCTCTCTCTGCCGCATGCCATGAGTATACACGCCAGCTTCTTTTCTCCTGTCTTTCAGCAGCTTGCAACTATCAGAGATAATGTTTTACTGTCCTCATCCTTCTATACCAACACAACCTCATGGCCACACCAACCGCAGGAGGGGAAGTGTGACAACGCAGCTGGGTGGACTGTTAAAGAAAGAAGGGAAGTGCAGAGAGACATTTACATGGTGCTTGCTTCAGATTTCTGGCATAAAGGTAACGTGCTCATGAGCTGAAGCTACAAGTCAAGGAGTGAAGCTCCCTTGGAAACTACTAAATAAAAAAACAGCTGAGCTCTACATAAAACAGTAAAAAAGGAGCTTGCTCGCTACTTTGAGCTAGCTCCTGCCAACCACTATCAGAGCCACTAGTGAATGTTTTCATTGTCTTTCCCTAGCTGTGTTGTTGAGACTTGACTCAAGGAGAAAAAATACTGAACTACAGTTAACTATGTGAGTGCATTGTATCATATCAATGAAACTCGTAAATTTCCCATTTTAGAAAATTACTGCTAAATAAGCTAAATAATTTTTCATCTTACATATAGCCAGATTCCGTAGCATAGTCAGTTAGGCGCTGGTCTGCAGTGCGAGAGGTCCTGGGTTCAAATTCTGGCTCGGGCATTGCTGTTGCATTGTCCCTTCAGCTCACTTCACCCTCATCAGTTCTTAACACCTGTTGTTAAAGGGCCATAAAACCCTCTCATCTTTCACTTTATATGCATACCGACTGTATAAGCACATGTGTTAACATTATTGAACAGTTTATTAGAATTTTTTGTTTTTATTACCATAATTTCTGTCAGCCTCTTTACAAATATCTTAACAAGGTTTGGTATAGTTATTTGTGGCTGAATCATATTGTCGCGAAGCTAAATTTTTGAGTTTTATGTTTCTCAGGCACATTGCGCCGAACTTTGTTTAAATTTAATGAACCAAGAAGCATGGTTTGTCTGTTGCAATAGAGTTTCGTCAGAAGCGGGCCACTGCTGACCAATTGTTGTGACATGCGACCTGGGCTGCAGACCCGGTGTCGTTGTCATGATAGTTTACAGTTTTGGAAGCCCTTGGCTTAACTCTTGTTGCGAAATTGGGGCGTTACCAGGGTAAACACTCTGGTGGTGCATCAATTATAGGCAAGTTTTCGCTGACTGGTCGGGCCGCGTCGTAGGAGGGGCGGTGCTGTGGTAGGGCGTCGGTCGCTTAGGTGCGCGGTCATTGTAGTCTTGATCATTGCCAGAGAGAGACCTTCCCAGCGAGTGGACTTCACCGAGGAAACTAAAGTCAGTAAGTCACTGCTGGGTGGGGCTCCTGCCCCACCTGGACATCTAGATAAGGTCTTAGTCGTAAGAAAATCCAGTAATGTTAATGTAAACCGTAGAGTAAGTAATGTTTAAATAGAAGCCTTAAGTTGGGAACACCAAGGGCGCGAACCAGTCCACAGACCTCCCGTCTGTACCTAAGTACGAAGAATTGTTTTAATTGGTTTAAATTGTAACATCAGGTTTAGAGTTGACATTGATTTTAAAATAATCCAAGATAAAGGTTATTATTCGTTCAAATTGTTAAATATTTTATAATTATATTTAATGTAACTTACATGTTGAAACCAAAGTTCCTATTTCATTGTAATTTCGTTTTGATACTTTTATTAAATGTTTCCATTTGAATTCTAATTCTTTTATTTAGTAGATTGTCCCCCATACGTTAATTGGTTGTAAAGGAAAGTGTCGTGTGGAACAGCTGGTGTTCTAATTTTAAGTGGTAATTAAGTATTTAAATTTCTTATATGCCTACTTCCTGTATAGGGAGATAGCTAATATCCGTATTCCCAGTCATTGAATTAATTCCTCTCGCCGTTTTCTGAGTTCTTTAAGATATTTTATTTAATTGTTTTGAAGTAAGTTATTTTAGTCAAGCGAATTTTGCTCTACCCCTGTGTTGTTACGTTCCCTTGGTAAATTTCGTGGTATTCACGTTTATTTGTCCCCAGTTTTAAAAGAATAGCCCGGCAATATTCAAATAAAAATATAAGTGAAGGTGTACTGTCATTAAATAATATTACAGTAATACAGTAATTAAGTACTTTGGTGTTAACCAGCTAACCTGTTTGTTTACAGTACGCCAAAAGTAGTTTTTTGTTAAATGTGAATGATTAGTTTGTTATTATTTTTTCACTTCATTATAATCTAAGTCACATAATAATAGTTATAATTTGGGGGAAAACATTTTTTATTTAGGTGATCTCGTAAATATCCAGCACCACGTTTGTCATAGTTTTTGTATAAATGCACGTCCTATAAAGGCCATTCCAAATTACAGTATTACTTTATTTTAATACATGAACCGGTATATCGTCTGAATTGTGTATGTGTATACTATATCTCGCTTTCAATTCCAATTTGTACATAATGGTCGACGACATTAGCTTGTGTTAACTCACTACCTTGGTCTTTGATATTTGCCCCTCGTCAAGCTCTCTAATAATTGGAAACTTCTGGCTCTGAAGATGTTATATTGATTTTCACTTGTTTCATAAAAAGTTTTACGAAATGGTGTGGGATCGTTAACAAATGAAATGAAAAACTCTAGGCAAAACTGTGAATAAAATCATCATCCAATAAAAATAGTGTAATAAGGCATAAACAATCAAGTCATTCATATAAATACTGCACAACCCATTCTTGGAAACCAAAATAATGACCAAAATCAAACAGCATCAATATTACAAAATGTGTCCATAATCAAACACCACAAGCTCACAGTACCTAACTGAAATACATAGCAAGGGATTAATTTATGAGACTGTTAGCTGAAAGGGAAATGTTTAGAGGTATGTAACTTGTGGTAGTCGGAGTTTTTGCTCTGCCCTTTACTGTCACCAGGTGCTGGAAGAGATGTGAGGAGTACTGGGAATAGGTGTTGTAAAAGAAGGGGGTGGGGTGGCAGTGTGTTCTTTTGTTTCATTTGTCGCAGCCTGTCTACTTTCAGACGTCCTATAGTGCACTCATTTCAAATCACACACACTTTTTAACTAATTTTTTTTCCGTTCCATTTTTGTTTTACCTAACTCACAGCATTCTATTTATGAGTATTTACTCTAGAAGCCACATATTTTTGCTGTGACTTGTAAACATGTTTTCAGTAAGTTATATTACAACTGTTATTTTACATTTTTCCTGGAATTTTTAAATTTTTTTCAGCCAATTTTTATTTTTTAAATTTATTTTAGAGAATGGCCTCAAAAAACTGCTTCTTAGTGAAATCCAGTATATTCATAATATCGGTGTTCTTCAGTATTTTATTTTTTGTAGTTTTATGTACTGGTATTTGTGAAATTTGTCTGCACCTATTGCACTCAACATACGAGTGTATGTGTGTTACAGATGCTGATAATATTTACAATAAACCAACTTGACTTTTCAGTTTTTGACTGAGGCTGCAGTTGCAGCAATATAGTAGGTAGGGCTGATTGGTAATGGTGGAGAGTTTTACATTGTAACCAGGTGATGGTGGAACTCACTGGGTATTACTGTCTATAACCTCATCTTTCCCTCGCTACACCTTTGCGACAAAGAACTTCCAAGGTGGGAAGCTGGAGAGAAAGGGTCACGGAGAGTATCTGTAAATCAATTAAAATAGACACTTAGTGTGGTGGAGCAGTGGTAAAACACTTGCCTCACATTCAGAAGGACCCAGATTCAATACTTGGCTCCGGCCAACCTGATTTCTGTCTACCCGGGGTTTTCAGCGTTACTTCAGGTGAATGATGGGATGATTCCTTAAGGGCGAGGTTCACCTCAGTTTTCTACTTCTTTTTATATTTTTATATTAGTATCAGATATTTTTTTCTTATTTTAGACATAAATTGTGACTAAATCTTCCTCTTATAAAATTTTTGTTTTTCTCATAGTTTTCGCGTAACGAGTCGTAAACGTCAAAATTTGCACTTTACTGTTTTATGTACGCCACTAAAACCAATTGACATACCAAACCGAAAAAATTCACAGTGTATAACAATGTTGTAGTCTATGATTTGACATATATATGAACAAAAAGTAAATACGTTTTTGTATTTTTTGGAAACATTTTTAAATTTTCATTTAAAAATTCAGCATTTTTTATTAAATACAAAAATATTTTATTTTTGGTTTTTATATGTGTCATTTCATAGCCTACAACATTGTTATACACTTTGAATTTTTTTGGTTTGGTAAGTTGGTTGGTTTTAGTGGCGTACATAAAACCGTAAAGTGCAAATTTTGATGTTTATGACTCATTACGCGAAAACTATGAGAGATATAACAATTTTTGAGAGGAAGATTTAGTCACAATTTACGTCTAAAATATGAAAAAAAAAAAAATATCTGGTACAAACATAAAAATATAAAAAGACGTTGAAAACTGAGGTGAACCACACCCTTAAACAGTGCCTTGCCAACTTCTGTCCTCTTTCCTCCATGTGCTTCTATATCAAGTCCTTATGCTTTTTGAAGGCATGTAAAGCAACATAAAGCAAAGATAATAAATAATGGAAACTTGCTTATCTCTTTATTTCAATCCTGCAGGCTCTCTGCTCAACCTTCAGTCATGCGTTGTAGGTTGCTGGAATCCATTCTGGTTATACCAATATTATCTGCACAAACCCTTTAGGTACAGCTCACAAGTTGTTATTTAACTTTGCCGGGAACTATCTCAGTTTGGA
Source organism: Medauroidea extradentata (assembly GCA_003012365.1). NCBI lineage: Eukaryota > Metazoa > Arthropoda > Insecta > Phasmatodea > Phasmatidae > Medauroidea > Medauroidea extradentata. The sequence goes on along the minus strand of PNEQ01001472.1, from coordinate 46,455 downwards.
GGGATTATCTTTACTGCTCCAGTACGGTTGCTGTTATCAAAGGATATAAAACCAGGACTCTGTATATGGTATTTAAGCTGGGATCACAATGATCTTTGCACCCATCAATCGTCTGTCTGTCAATCGCGTAATATTAACCTAATCACTGGGTTACACTTTTTTCTAGCTGTTATTCTTTTTAGTGTATGGACAATTTAACTTTTACATTTTCAATGGATCACCCACTACGTTTTATTCACATTCATAACATGAACGTTAATGCTTTCTTGAGTTTGTTTGGAAATAAAATGCTAGGCAATGTTTCATAACATTTTAATTCTAAGCAAAGATTTAAAAATGGCTTAAAAATTTTATTCAGTATGCCAAAGCCAGAGAAGAGTATGTTAATTACAGTATATTGTAGGTACTATTTATGAAAATTGATATTGAGACAATTGCCAGCTGTTTCAATCCTTGTATTTTCTCTGTGTGTGATATCAAATTGTCAGAAGTCTGTTTGTTGAGCATTGAATGCACAAGCCGAAAACTGAAGAGGCTCCTGCAAATAAAGAAGTAATAATATGGCCTTCATATACATGCATGTTTTACGCAGTGGAAGGAGATAAAGAAGTCTTCGCATGGTGCCACAAGACATGATAGATATGCTACCTCTTTCATGAGTAGTAACAGAAGCACTGCTGGTAGTTGGGACAAAGTTTATTGTGTTACCATACTGTCTCAAGCTGCATTGTAGCTAGCACGTAACTTCACACTCACTCGTCTTGATTACCAAACACTTGCTTGTCAGACCATTGTAGCGGATCTTTGATATATTGTTATGTCGTTAAAAGGAGGGAGGGGGGTGGCAAGGCTATATACCCTGAATGTTGTGGTTTAAACTCTGAACCATTAGTAATAATAATTTGAAAACCCAGTAATATTTTTGAAGTTTAAAAATTAAAAGTTTCATGTATCTGGTCCAGTATGTTTGGCTTTGTTTTATATACTGTTGAAAATATTAAATCGTTTATTATTTTTAATTGCTTTTCAGTGATTTTGGTGGACAGTTTGGTAAGATGCCAAATGATGAGGACTCGCAGCAAGAAGTTGATGAGAGGCTTAAAAACATAGATCCGAAAATGGTTGAGTTAATACGAAACGAGATCATGGACATTGGTGCGCCAGTGACCTGGGATGATATAGCTGGGTTGGAGTTTGCTAAAACAACAATACAGGTAAGTCCAATCGCCGTATTAATTTTTTACTATGTGTGCTGGAAAGTTGAGTGTGTCTTGTTTGCACGAGTTTGGAATTATGTTCCAAGTTGTATTTTTTTCTCATTATTGCTATGTGAAAACTAGTGTATCAGATTCTGTACCATATTAATTTCTTTGAACATGAATAAACTTTTGGATTGATTTATTTTTAACTTTTAAAATTCTTGTTATTCTTATTACTAACCATCTACTGTATATTACATAAGTATCACAGTCTGTATATACAATGGAATATACTTTAAAAAATCTACAGCAATGATACAGCATTCGCTGGTATATGGCCTCAATTTGTTCATTCTCCGATTGTGTCATGTTGGGCATTATGGAAACAAACTTGCATCCCCTCACATAGGTCTGTATGTGTTGCAAGACTGTTTACCTGGAGCTTGCAGATTAATAAGACTGCCAGCAGTGGTTAACTGGCATGGCTGGCAACATGACATTTGACTTGTAAGCTTCGTGAGCTCTAATATATTACAATTAAGTATGAAAGGCTTCAGTTTCTTTTTATAAAGCAACACTTTTATTTACACTTTCCCATTAACAAGTTTCAAAACACGTTTATTTCCAGACCAACAAAATATGTGACAAATATGATAAAATTAAGTGGGTACGGAGCCAAATTATGTGGACTAATGGCATTGTAACACATGTATTTACTTAACACTTCCGTGTGGTGTGTGCTTGTAGACAACACATTTCAGCTGTGTACAACATTTTTATGATAACATCCATTAGCGTATATTTTACTACTACGAAGCATTTATTTGCGTTTTAATGTTTTTATCTGTACTGTTCACTGAAGTAAGTTATTATGCTGTACAAAGCTTTTAACACCCATCTGGTGTACTTTTTGTTGAACATTTGTATAATATATAGTAATACCTCGTCAACCACTGCTTCTCTAACCACAGTTTCAATTATGCATGAGTTAATTTTTGTAGAAATTTTTTTGTCAAATATGATAGAAATATTTAATTGTACGTAGTAGTTTTCGTTAATTACTTTGAACCTCACATTCTGTCTCAGCTGTCAATGAAAATTCTTGCTGCACTTCTTTACTACACAAACATAGACAGTTCTTTCGTTGTAACTGCACTGGCGATTTGAAATGCTACCTAAGTTTATAGTAAAAATATTAACATACTAAAGCAGTGTCTCAACTGGCACATCACATGTCCTCTTAAAGACATTTATGAAAAGTAAAGTTGTAGAGTTGGCTAGAATTCCTTGCTTGTGAGCTCAAACTTTCTCAATCACATGTTAGGCATGTTGTGATTCAATGCGTTCAATCAGTTAGCATGGTTCAGGTGATTGTGGACGGTAGTGGCTGAAGATTGGTTCCTGGTTTCTCCTCAAGTCTGGGCAGGTATTCTCAGTTTCATTTCATCCCATTCAGTGGCGAGGCATTAGAGTACAAAAGTGGATGGTAGAAGAATTATAGCTTATTATAGTAGTAATAGTAGTAGTCAGGATACCACTGTCTGCTTGTAGAATTGAGAGCAATGTGTCACGCTTCAAGATACATACATTACAATGGTAAGGGGGGTGGAGGATAAACTTTTGTCTGGCACTGAGGGTTGGCAGCCTGGTAGAAGAGTTCTGTCGGGCAGGGCATGTTCATCTCCTCGAACACCTGATGCCAGACGTCTCCGTAGCCTTTGTAGGTTTCCCCAATTCACACAGTACAGTGTTGATACACAGCATCATCTCAGTCCTCTGGTAAGATATAGTCCTACCCGGGAGGCAGAGTTGCCTTTGGTATTCTCAGTTCACTCTTGTAGTCCAGTCATTTTAGACAATTTTTTGGCAAATAGTGAAAAAAGAATTATAGATAGCAGCTGAATTTTGGTACAGATGCTCAAAAAGGTATGTTGTTTAATGTACTAAAAGTCCCAATTGATACCATGTAAGCTTTCCTTGCTGTGACTTTGAAAATACTTTAAAAATTGGTTTATTGCTTATATCTCATAATAGGTAGCATTTACAGAACATACCTATACCTTGGACAAAATATATTGGGAATTAATTTCCTAAAAAATGTCCTTATGAATTTTATTGTCAGACTACTAAGTTTCCTTCAAATTCAGTAACCACTTTGGAGGACTCAACAAAGCAATTACAGTATTATAATTTCCACACCACGATAGAGGTAAATTGAACGGCACATTTTTTCTTAACATGGTATCTCTAGTGTGTGCTATGTATATAGTACATAATATATATAACATATTAAATTATTATAAAGTGTATACTATATGATATATACATGCAGGATGTCCCAGGAAGTTGTGTCAAGCCAAAGCAGGGAGGTAGAGGACCTCAAGGACTGTCAGAAATACCTGCATGTATATAGTCCGATTTTTTATAGTTTAGGAGTTATGAATATTTTAGTTTTTTTTTTTTTCCTGTGAATTACTTACAGTCTGACAGGAAGTAGTTTGTTATTGACATGAATAACTGTAATGGACACTTGAATGTTTGTGTTAAAATAGTAGACAGACTGGTCAATCTTGTATTGTGACACTTATGTTCATCAGTGTTGTAGTATCTGTAAAAATATCTTAAAGAATTGCCTGATAGATAGTGCTTCCTTAACATTTGGAGACGTTTAAGAAAACAAAATGTGTCATTGAACGTGTACTGTACAAATGTCCAAAACTGTCTCATATTATTGTCTATGTACTGTGAAAGTTTTATCGCTTCCGTTTGATGATTTTGTAGTAAAAATTGAAATTGTGTGTTGTATGTGCGAAAGTTGAAGTACAAGAATAATAGGAAATGTGATAAATACATATTGAAAATGACAAGACCGTGTTTACTAAAACAAATTAAAGAACATTTTCAAAATTATTACTTCCTGCTTCAATACAAATGTGGCATAGCTGGAAGAAGTTCTCTTGCAAATGTTGGAATGTCATTCCATTGTTTTTATGGTTGCTTGATAGAGATTTGCTCTTGCATCGTGTTTTGTGGCCCGTTGGTGGAACTAACAGGACTCCTTCAGAAGTCTACATTTCTTACATCAAGAAACACTTCGGGGAAAATTGTGTGATTGTTTTTGATGGATATTTAGAAAATAACTGCAATATCAAAGAAGTAGAATGGTGTAGAAAGTGTTCTCCAAACATTCTCTTTTATAAGAATACACATTTGACTGTGGCCCAAGAAAATTTTGTGTCAAACAATCATAATATAAGAAACCAGATATCTATTACTATGGAAAAGTTAGTTAAAATGCAATCAATGTAAAACAAGCAAATGGGGATGCATTTGTACTTATTATCCAAATCGCCATTGACTGTTCGCTGTTTGAGGAAAACTCTATCGTGGTTGAAGAGGACATTGACCTTTTAGTTTAATTGATAACATTTGCACTTGCGACATCAGAAATACTTTTCTTGAAACTGGGAAGAGGTAATGTGCAAAACATACTGTATTCATACTGTATAGCCTAAACAATAAGCCTATCATCAAGGAAAATATTTTATTCCTGCATATTTTTTCGTGCTGTGATTGCACTTCAGCTATTTTCAAAAAAGAAAAAATAGCATTAAGCAAATTTCTAGAAAAGAGAGAACATATTGCCAATGCAGTAGACATTTAAAATGGAAAATGCTTCACAAAAGGAAATTGCTGATGCTAGAGGAAAAAAAAAATTTTTGGCCTATGTAGCGCACATGAACAAGCCGAGTCACTAAACAATTACTATCGGCAAGGCATTGTAGGTGGGGAAAAAAACAATTATGTATAAGCATTGCCACTTACAGAAGACTCTGAAAAACTTCAAAGAGTCTGTGTTTATCATCAGGTACAGTTATGGAATAGAATAAATTGCTTCCTCAAGACTGGGGCTGGTATACAGAACCACGCTTATCTCCTATTGCATCAACCTTAGGACCAGCTCCACAAAATATTCTGGACACAATTTTCTGTGGCTGTCCAAAAGGCTGTGGTAAAGTATGTGGGTGCTGTATGTTTGAATCAGCCTTAGAGATAGGAGATTGTGAAGACAGTGGTAAAAGCAACAACAAATGTGATTACGTTAGTGGTAATGAAGTGGATGCTGGTAAAACATTCTCGGCTCAAAATTTAAAAAAGTGATGAGGAGTCAGGAGAGATTCAAGGTGCTGCAAAAAGAGTAAAACTGCATTAATTTGTTGATGTCTACAGCCTGAAATATTATATTTGTACTAGTGGATTAGACCTCCAGGGGATACATCGTAAAAAAAAATAATGTGCAGTATGCTTTACTTCTATGGTGGTGTGGAAATAAGCGTGACATTGTTGAATCCTTCGAAATGGGTTTATAATTACTGCATTTTTAAGGAAAAGCAGTAGTCAAACAATAAAACTGATACGGACCTTTTTTGTAGGAAATTTAATTTAGAATATTTTTAGTGTAGGGTATATTTTCTGTAAATGCTACCTGTACCAAAATTCAGCTATCATTTTTTCCCACTATTTTACCTAAAGTTCCTGGACTATTACCTGAGTTTTAGAATAATCAAAGCAAATTATAAACAAACATGGTCATTGGCTGCTGACCGCTGTGCACTGTGATTCTTCTATAAAAATAGGTCTTTGTTACCTGTTTTGTACATATAACTTGACCAGTCTATCACATAAGACAGTTTTATTAATAAGTACATGTATAACGTTAGCAGACGTTGCAAACACAACCTACGGTTAGCAGATGACACGTTCGTACAGTTGATTCACGAGTTATTTATTGACTGATGCTCTGTTAAACGTACGAGTTTCGTGGTTCGCTTGCCAGTATTCAGAGAAGTACGATTATTGTTATGTATCATTATGTATTTATTTATGCACAAAGTGTTCAGCCTGAGGCCAATTTACAACATATAGTGTACAGTTATTAATGACAAGCATGTACATATATTTCACTATATCTGGTATATACATATGTGAAGAAGGCTTTGGCCGTCAGGTTAAACCAATTAAATAAAAGGACAGAAGGTTACTCACAGGCCTGATGAAGCTGGCCTAGCCAGCAAAACATCGCGAAACCGTGCACTCGCACAACAGTGTGTTCATCCTTTTATATGTGTGAGACTATCAAAGAGGACCCGCCTGTGAGTACCTCAACATTCTGTCCTTTTATTTAATTTATTATGTCTGTTATATCTTTCCTTAAACTATAAATATGTACATTAAAAATATTCTAGAAGTACACAACCGATTTTACCTAAAACTAGTTACATACATAAGAAAATAGGTACAAGAAATACAATTCAGTTAATAAAAGTGAGAAAAAAAATACAATCCAATGTGTTAAAATTTAATGATATGTAAGAATAACTTTTAGCAAGAATGTAACTGTATCTAAATGAAATGTCACATGATGTTTCTCCATAAACATTACAAAGCACGACATGACAAAATACTAATAATAATCGACGATACCAAAAAAATTCAACCGATAGACAGCAGCGAACCGCAACATGACTTACCACCATATTGTCTCATACACAACTGATTCTTCTGTTGTTTCCTGTGCAGTATTGCCAAATCTGGCACTTAAAAGATAGTTTACTACGTGCACCAGGCTCGTGCGCGGGAAATACAAACACTGAGGTCCAAAGTCTGAAAACTAATAGTATAGTATATACAAAAGTACTAAGTCCAAACACACCGCCCACCTTGAAATGCTTAAGTTTCAAAATAATTAGCATTGTTCAGGTAGGGGGTACTATTTCGCTATCGGACGTTTGAAGGCTCCATTGGCTTTGCGCACCGTAGCAACTCTTGTAATGCCATCACCTGGATGGAGTTCCTCCACACGTGCAAGGCGCCACTGTAGTGAAGGTAGTCTTTCATCTTTGATGAACACAAGTTGGTTCGAAATAACACTTGAGCCAGGCTCCAGCCATTTTGAGTGTTGCTGAAGGGTATGAAGGTACTTCTTGTGCCAGCGTAGCCAAAAGTCCTGATGCATCCTTTCTACCAACTGCCAGCGTTGAAGCCTGTTCAAGGTCACATCGGCAAGATTGAGTTCAGGTACAGCGACAAGGGGCTCAAGAGTTACATAATGTCTTGGAGTTAGAGCAGCAAAGTCATTGGGGTCCGAACTGAGAGGGCACAAGGGTCTGGAGTTTAAAACAGCTTCCACCTGCACAACAACAGTGTACAACTCCTCAAAGGTTAGAACTTGTTCCCCAATGACACATATCAGGTGGGTCTTAAAAAACTTCACTCCAGCTTCCCAAGTCACCAAAGTGAGGAGCAGCAAGGGGGTTAAAATGTCATGTTATTCCGAGTGGTGAAAAGGTCTCGAAAACTTTGTTGTGGTGAGTAGACGATGCAAGGAGCTGCTGGAGTTCGCTCAGGTAGTTGTGGGCGCCAATGAAGTTCGTCCCACAGTCACTGTAGATGTGTGATGACCTTCCTCTGCGAGATACAAACCGTTTGTAGTCAGCTAAGAAGACAGTGGACAAATCTGAGGCTACTTTCACATGTTCTGCCTTGGTGCCACAACAAACAAAAATACACAACTAAGCCTTCAAAAAAGTGGACTTGCGCATTCTACTGGCCTTTATCTGAATAGGTCCTGCATAGTCCACCCTTGCCCTAGCGAAGGGCTTCACCTGTTGAACTCTCATGGTAGGCAGATTACCCATGAGAATCGTGCAGGGGGATGGCCATGCTCTCCAGTAACGTACACAGTGGCGGAGTCTTCGTGTGATGGCCTTCTTATCAGACAAGATCCAAAACTTCTCCCTCAACAGAGCTCGCAAAGTGTGAACACCAGGGTGCTGGTTCCTTTCATGATAGTGACTAATAACAAGATCCGTCAACACATGGGACTTTGGGAGCAGTACTGGATGCTTGTGAGTGAAGAGGAGGTCAGAATGCTGGAGTCTACCACCTACCCTTAACAGACCAGCAGAATCAAGAAAGGGAACCAGTTTTCGAAGCTGGGGTCCCAAATGTTGACCTTTTCGCACAGATGCAAGCTCAACCTTGAATGCAACGGACTGCAAGTTCAAAATCAACATATCAAGGAACCTGTCTAACTTGCTGGGAGTCAAGAGACCAGTTAGACGAGCTGTATAAGGGTTTCGGCAACACTGGATGAAACGCAGCACTAATGACATTACTCTTTAAAGCTTAGTCAAGCTGTTAAAATGAGCAAGTAGCCTCTCAAAATGGTCAGAAGACACAAATGTTCCCAAAACCTTAACCTTGTGCTCTAACAGAGCTGGGTCATCAATCACAGCTTGAGAGCTGGATGGCCACTGATGAGATGGTTCACGTAACCAGGAAGGACCAGTCCACCACAAGGGATGTCCGACTAGCTGAGAGGGCAACAAGCCCCGAGAAGCACAATCAGCAGGATTGGACTTTGAAGGTATGTACTTCCACCAAGCTGGTTTGGTGAGCTCCTGGATCTCGCTCAACCTGTTCGCAACAAAAGTCTTCAAAAGATGCAGAGACGAGTTTACCCAACATAGAACTATTTGTGAATCGGTCCAAGCATTGATGGATGATAAGGTGATAACAGAGGCAAATAACTCTGCCAAATGATGAAGCAGCCTTGCCAACAACAAAGTTCCACAAAGCTCCAAAAGAAACTGGATCTTGACTGGAGAGACCTTTGATTTGCCTGCAACCAAATGTGTGGTGACTTCATCCTGTATGTTAAGAAGACGTAAAGAGATCACAGCAGCATAACCAGTCTCAGAGCTGTCATAGAATCCGTGTAACTGGTATGAAGAACCATGAGGGCCATTGACCTGCTTGGGAACAACAACTGATGCTATAAGTGGTAGCGCCCTGTTAAATTGTATCCACCTTCGGACAACATCACAAGGAGGTTCAGAATCCCAATCCAATTTTGCCAGCCAGAGTGTCTGAATGAGATACTTCGAAAACATGACAAGAGGAGAGAGCCACCCAAGAGGATCGAATATCCTCGCGACATCTGACAAGATGTTCCTTTTGGTAGCCTCTCTGTGACTAGGCCGTATCTTGTACGAGAAGCAATCAACAGTAGGGTTCCACTGCAACCCGAGCACCTTCACTACCTGACTGTCTTGATCCAACGATATAGCTTCTGGAGTTTCTACATTTTCCTCTGGAAGCCAATCAAGTAAGGCTGAATGATTGTAGACGAATTTTCGCAATTTGAATCCACCAGAAGCCAGTAGTGAAATCAACTCCCTTTGAAGGACCAATGCAGACTCGACAGAATCAGCGCCAGTGACCACGTCATCAACATAGACATCAGACTTCAACACCTTAGCTGCAACAGGGAATTGCTCCTGTTCATCCTCTACCAACTGCTGCAAGGTACGGAGCGCCAAATATGGAGCAGAGGAGACACCATAAGTAAGTGTCTTCAAGCCGTAATCTTCCACCACATTGCTGTCACTGAAATGCCAAACAATGCTCTGAAGATCCTGATGACTGCGACATACTGCTATCTGCCGATGTATCTGCTTAATGTCGGCTGTGAACTCAATCACATGCAGCCTGACCTTTAATAAAACATCAATAATCTCATGCTGCAGCCTGGGTCCAGTCAGCAGAGTGTCATTGAGAGATACCCCTGTTGAGCTTTTAGAAGTATCAAACACAACATGAAGCCTGGTTGTTGTGCTCTCTGGCTTAGTTACACAATGATGTTGAATGTACTAGGAAGGTGAGGACGACGGTTCTGATACCAGCACCTTTTCCATGTGTCCCTCTACAAGGTAATCTGCCATGAAATCTGAATATCTCTGTTTAAGTGTCGCGTCCCTTTCAAAATGCCGCTCCAAACGATGCAGCTGATTCACTGCCTTGGGCCGAGATACACCTAGATCCGATACCAACGCACGAAAAGGTAGCGACACAATGTACCTACCAGTAGCCTCTCGACTGTAAGTCTCTAAGAAAAGTTTATCACACTGAACCTCTTCTACCGATTTGTGGTTTGCTGGTGGGAACTCATCAATCTTCCAAAATCGCCTCACAGCTTCTTCCAGGGGGCTCATTGTCAACAGAGAAACACAATAAGAGTCTGAAGCCGGTGCAAGGGTTTCAGCTTCTACCTTGCCCATCAAGATCCAACCAAAGATGGAGTCGAGAGCCATAGGAGAGTCTATGATTTTACCTCCGGTCAGGAAGTGAGGTACAAGACCAGCTCCTATGAGAAGGTCCATAGAACGAGGAACATCAAACTCAGGATCAGCTAGTTGCAGGTGAGCCACAGAATGGCGCACGTCACTGGACAACTGAACATCTGGAAGCTTACTGGTCATATGTGGGATAACAAACACATCAACTGCGAACTGCAAGTCAGGCATTCCACAAGGGGTCACAATGACAGAAGCAAATGACCTTGCCACATTGACCACTGCATTTGATAACCCTTGCATGGGAAGATGCGTCTTCTTACAAACCAACCCAAGCTTTTGGCAGCAGTGCTCCGAGATTAAGCTAGCCTGGCTGGCTGTGTCCAGAAATGCTCTAACAACATGAGGTGTGCCCATGGAATCTATCACCTGGACCTGGGCTGTGGACAGGAGCACAACTGGAGAGGCACTCGACGATACTGGAGTGACAGCAGATAGAGAGGGAGGACAAATGTCGGTGAAACAAGAATAGCCAGACTCTGGCTGCAACACTGGACTACCCTTCTCTGCTGTGTCAGATTCAAAATGGAGTAATGTGTGATGGCGGGCACCACAATGACGCTATGGTGATGATGACGATGGACTGGTCTTGGAACAATGTGACTGAGAAAGGCAATTTAAACACAACTTGCGTTCCTTGACAATGGAATCTCTTTGCCTAGGAGTTCTGCCACCAAGGTCTGAGCACTTGAACATTTCGTGTGCACCCTCACACAGACAACACTTGATTTCATCGAAACTCACCAAACTCACCAAACACTTGGATGACTGCTTGTGGGACTCGTTACGAGGCTGTCTCCAAAGAGGCACTGTAAGTGGAGGTTTGGGCTTTGCAGTGTAAGCTTTTCCAACACTTTTGCTGGCTGCCGAACTTACCGTCTCATGGGCACGACAATGTCTATCAAGGAAGGAGAAGAATTCTGCCAGAGTGGAGCTGGGCATCTAAACGCTTGCACATAATAGGAAGCAACATTAAATCCCACTGATTTACCGGAACATCAAGAGCCTTAAGAGCGGAAACATTCTCTGTAATGATGCACAGCAACCGACGCAATGAAGTGGGGGTGTTGGATGATGCGGATAGAGCATGAAGCAATGCCTATATAGGAACATTAACAATTAGTCGCTTGTTGTCATACCTCTCCACTAACAGATCCCAAGCAACCTTAAAGTTAGCCTCAGACATGGTTGATGCCTGGATCATTCCAAGAGGCGCCCCCTGAAGTGCACCCTTCAAATATGCCAGTTTCTCAACTGCTGACAAATCAGCATTCTCAGACACCAAAGTGAAGAACAGGTTACAAAAATTAGGCCATTGCCTGCAGTCACCATCAAAGTTGCAAAGTTATTTTAGGTAAGGCTACCTTAGATTGGTAGGCCTTAGTACTAGCTGTGGGTAAAACCTGGCCTTTTGATTACTCTGTGAGTGCAGCTACCATATCCATTACATAGAAATACTTCTCTTCAAATTCTGCCATGTGCCCAGCATGTTTCTGAGCATCTACATCTGGCAACTTATCCACCGCCAACTTCACAGTAACGAAATCAGTATCAAAATTATCTCTTACCTTAGACAGAGCACAGGTGGTGGTAAGAAACAAATTACGTTTGGATGGCTCCTTCATTGCAATCTGCCAAATGCTTTTGCTTCAGCCATTTTTGACGTTACAACAAAGAAACAAAACACAACCCCAAAGAAACAAAGAAAACCTGGCACCAAACACTAGAAGCAAATATAAGTGACATAGTCCTAACCAAAAGATTTCATGCCAAAAACCTACAGTAGGACAAGTACAAAGGGTTAAGTTATCCAAGAAAGCTTACAACCAAGTGCGATACAACCTTAAGGCCAAAACGTGAGCCAAATAAATAAAATAATACAATCCAAACTACAGAACGAAGCCGATGAATAATAAATTGCTTACACACATGGTACAGAGATAATTTTCTGAAAACGGAAAGAAAGTCAAATCACGAGAGAAGCAGCAAGACTAAACCAACGGCGCAAGTGCAAACACGTGCACGCAAAAGACTGAATCGAGAACACGTGCACACAAAAGACTTAATCGAGAAAACTTGCACTTAAAGGAAATGAATCTAGAACACGTACACACAAAGGAAATTAATCGTAAACACATGCTCACAAGACTGAATCGATAGCACGTGCACACAAAAGACTGAAGCGATAACACATGCACACAAAAGACTGAAGCGATAACACGTGCACAATAATCTTCTTGCCAGAAATCGTGTTTTCTAGCAGCATGAAGCACATAAACACCAAACCACGGCACTGCGAACGAGTCTGTCCTGTGTCCAAGTACCGTAGCCCGACTTCAACACATCACAAAACAACAATAAAAAACTGGCACGATTCGGCCCGGAGGACCAAATAGTGTTTCTCCATAAACATTACAAAGCATGACACAACAAAATACTATTAATCATTTACGATGCCACAAAAATTCAACCGATACAAGGCAGCAAACCGCAACATGACTTACCGCCACATTATCTCATACATAACTGATTCTTCTGTTTCTTGCGCAGTATTGCCAACTCTGTCATTTAATAGACAGTTTACTACGTGCACCAGGCTCGTGCGCGGGAAATACAAACACTGAGGTCCTAAGTCAGAAAACTAATAGTATATACGCAAGTCTGTAGAAGGGCACCTTTATATAACACTGAAAATTCGGCCAACACAAGCTAGTATATACAAAAGTACTAAGTCCGAATACATGATGTTTACTTATTTTGCTGTTTCAGCAAGTAGTGTTTAAGTTAAATCTTGAAAACCTTGTACTCTCGCAATTATTTGTGAAAATACCAAAAGTAAAGTTTAGTAATAATCACAGTTGTAAAAATAAGTTGAAAATATCAGAAAATTTAATTTTTTTTTTCTTAAAACAATTTAGGTTATTAACACGTCAATATTGTGTCTATTGCGAATGGTTTTTCCGCACAACCATTTTCCATTCCGGTTTTTCCGCACCGAAATTCCTTGATCTATTTAGTTCTGTTCTTGCATCTGTAGTGTTTACATAGTGACTAGGCTTGCAGATTAGGTTATGTGGTGTATGTGTGAACAATGGAATTGTGTTGCATGATTTTCGAAACGTAGATATATATATTTTTTTCAAGTCTTTATGTAGTTTTCTCTTTCGTATGTCGATATCATGTACAAAATTTTCACGTAAAATTTTTTTATACGTTCTGCAGTGTTGTTTTGTATGATACTAGCTGTGTACGGTTTTGTCTGTTGGAAACTGTACTTCGACACGCTGCACAATTGATCCAATTAGAAGCCAGCGAAGCGCAATGATATTATATTTGTTTACTTCAGAACTCAGGTTAGAAGAGTGAATGGAGGATAATCTTATGTTGATCCGGTATCCCAGGAGTTGACTTTGGTAATCTTATGAGCACCTGGGCCCCACTTGGCAGCTTGGGATATTGGTTCAAGTTTTCTGGTCACTCTAACCTGACCTTGGATCCCACTTACCTCTGGGGTCTTCTACGATTGCAGGATAGGTATCTTTGGCCTTACCCATTACCTATACTCAGTTACTTTGCATCTGGAGAGAGTGAACTCAGGAATGATTCCCTTCACCCCCACCATGGTGGGGCCGAGTAGTGTGGCTGTTACCGCCTGCAACTGTACGACCAAGCTCTGGTGGTAACTCTGGACGTCCTGCAAGAGTAGTTCCATTGATTTTTGTCCTACAGTCAAATAGATGGAGGTTAGTCTGAAAAGGCATTAAGGATTACAAACATTTGAAATTCAGGATGCTAGAAATTGAAGACAAAACAAACTGATTGCAAGAAGCTGTCGAGTGAAAATTATGGTTTATTTGCCACAAGATAAACACTACAATTATAGTCTGAAGGCAGTCTAACCAAGTCGTTCATTGGAGTGTGTCCTGGACAGTTGCAGAGGAGTCAAGATGGTGGTGTTTTACAGCATTAGCGAGGAGAATAGAGCAAACAAATATTTAAGTGTTTAAACAGACTTTGTGAACTGGACTCAAATTACGTACTGACCTCCACTCTGAGAAAATTGACAATGTGTCAGCCAATTAATGCCCCTCTGAACACAAGACAAGCAAGTTAGGTCATGGAGGGTTGAGAGTAGGTTAAATTCCCCCCCCCTCCCTCCTGATGTGTGCCAGTAATGCACAGCTTGGGGAGGTTCAGACAGAGGTATGTGGCACCACCCACTTAGACTGGAGCACATTGATGTGTGCATAGAGTCTAGTTGCAATTGGAAAAGAAACATGCAAGACCTGATTCCTGGGCGTATATGTAGTTCACCTACTGATTGGCATTAGAGTAGTGTCCACTCAAGTGCTCGTGTCTGTTTACTGGTGGTAATATACAGTAGTTTTGTTCACACTTTTCCTGCACTTGTTTTCACATTTTATCTTTGTGAAGTTTTTGTGAAAGACAGATGAATATAGTTAATGAGGTGGTGGTGACAAGTTTCTATTTTAATAAGGCAATTGTGGCGGACTGTAGTATGTAGTACTTATTTAGTGTGTGTGTGTGTGGTATGTTTGTCAGGAAGCTGTCGTGTGGCCACTTTTGAGACCGGACATATTCACTGGGCTGCGTCGTCCACCTAAAGGCATCTTGTTGTTTGGACCTCCAGGGACGGGAAAGACATTAATTGGCAAGTGTATCGCATCACAGTCACGGTCCACTTTCTTCAGCATCAGTGCATCTTCCCTAACTTCCAAGTGGATTGGAGAAGGCGAGAAGATGGTGCGAACACTTTTTGCAGTGGCCAGGTAAAACTGTAGATATGTATCACATGGAGTGTGCAGTGTGATTCTGGTACCACGTGGTAGTGTAACAGTTCTGGGGCCCAATTCTTGAGTTGCAAGATTATTCCGAAGTCCAGAATCTCACGTCCCACATTTCGAAAACCATTATCTCACTATGGCGGAATGATATTCTTGAGTAAAAATTCAGCAGTGTGAAATGTGATAGTAAAATAGCTTATTTCGAACTTCTGGTCGCCGATCCAGAGCAACAGAAAAGAAAAACGCCTTTTATTTTATACTTTGAACGAACCCTAAAAATCTAACAAACTAGAAAGGCTATTTTTATCCCTCCTCCATTTGCTGTTTTGAATGTTTTATTTCGTATTTGGTAATGGACTCTGTACAAAATAGTACAATACAACATGTTGTTTCCGAGAGGATTAAAAAATATTTTATGTAAGTGGTGTCATGCACTTTTTTTCCTAAAAAAATTATTTTTGGTCAAAAGTTTAAATTGCTGCAAGTTGCTTTTAATCAATATGAAGAGAAGATTTCCTTGTAGTAGTCCCTAACCTCTTCCAAATTGGCAATTATATACGCAACACACCTTTTATTCAGTCTAAAATACCTTTTCACAATCTTCTTGTCACTCAATCCAAATGCATATTTCTTTCCCAAAATACACATTGGCATGCATTGCATTATTTTCTTACTCTTTAAATTCCCTTGTGCCAAAACTCTTACTTACAGGGCACAAATTACAGGGCCACACTGCTCAAATTTCACATAACCAACCAGGAGGCAAGTAAACATCACATAATCCACACTTATAGTAATTATTCACTGGTCAATATATAATACGCAATAAGAAAGCGCTTCGACTCTTCACCACTTTATATCACGTTCAATTTAGCATTACAACAACAAATTTAAAACCCTATTACAATGTATAGTTACAATGCAAAACAAGTTACTCTTCAAAGAGCACCTTCTGACGTACACCATTAATACAATCAAACACCACACGCGTTACCAGGGTTGGGTCATTACACTTAGAATATTATTTTTCTACATACATGTAGAAAATGATGTAGAATATGTAGAATTTTATGTAGAATATGTAGAAATTTATCTCTTTTGCTGTCATAATAAATATTTTGCTTTTCAAGAGTCAGTGGATCTGTCGTGTAAGCCGTATGTAGTATAGTACGGAAAGTATTTTTCCTTGTATAACTATTAATGTTTCCTAAGAGTTTAACTACAAAAAGAAGACACGCTCCAAACTGTGTTCCTATGGTTTTAATGCCTTCCGCTAATAAAAAACATGATTAGCAAGTCCCTCAAAAGTTCTAAAAATTACTTCACGTGGCTGTAGCTAATAAAATATCAATCATAATCGTAAAACAAATTCATAGAAACTACATTGGGCTTTACCACAAACTTTCGACAACTAAAATACTAAAGTCATTGTTTGAAGTCCCGTTGTAAAACACTTACTACGAAAACCCTACGCGCAAGTTTAGTACCCTTCGCTTAAAGGCAATGAGGTGTTTGGTGGATGAGTTATATTCGACTTATCACCTTCCCAGTTTGCGTGCTCAAATTCTACATGACACTCTACAGTAGAATATACACGTAGATTACTTATTTTCTACACGTAATATTCTACTGACCCAACCCTGCGCCTTACTCACTCGAAAGTACAGGTATATCTTCGAAAACTCTGATTTGATAATAAATAAAACAACAAATGATTTTACTCCTATGCCAAATTACCACTCACAATTTCATAACCGTTTTTTGACAATTTTCACGCATGCGATTGTCAATCATTCATTACATCTGATCAGCCTAAAAAAAAACCCTTTCAAACAGCTGAGAAAGAGTCAGAAACTCGGTTCTGAGTCTGTCCACGTGTTGCAATTCCTGCAGAGAACTGGACAAATAACTTTCGCATTAATCCACGACGCTAACCAACAACCTTCACTCCTCTGACCGCCGTTGCAAAAGAATTGGTCGACACTCACCTTCAGCGCCTCTTATCAAGCTGCATAATGCCATATGGCGCAGAGACTACCTTCTTACCAAGCATGGCCCTCGTGCGTACGAGTATTTTCTTTATAACAGGCCCTGAAATGGGGCAAGGCAGAAACAACACCTCCTCTATTACGCACCACATGCCACCATTGGCACTAAATATGATAAATCAAAGTCTACTTGCTGCATAAAATCGTCTCTCTATAAATATTTTTCAACATGAGCACGGAACGGTGCCACTTGGTCCGAATTCAAAGAACAACCTCTCCTCGACGATTATCAGAAACCAAGTGCTCGGCTCCCCAGCCCCCCTCCCTTCCCACCGTCCAAAGCAAAGGTTAAAAATACAATAGTACAAACATTCTATAACTAACAGTGTACATGATTTTTGTGAGTTCAGACTGGAACAGCACTTAATTAGGTATCAGTTTGTGGTATCTCCGCCACCACTGACCGCTACCACTTCCTTTCCCGTTTTTGTTAAAACCTTCTGCTGCTGTAGTGTTCATACAATTGCAAGTAGGTTGATTGAGAGAGTTTATTGAAGTTAATAGCTAAGCTGATACGGGTTATTCACAGCTATTTACAGCCTATGATCCTAACCATGTTCCGCTATACCCTCTTGGGATGGATACAATTAGTTGTTGACTGGTGGCATGCAGATTGTGAAAATTTAGCTGTGTGAAATGTTTGTTTTGAGGTATAGTCACGTGTTATATTAATTGCAGGTGTCATCAACCTTCAGTGGTTTTCATTGATGAAATAGATTCCCTCCTGTCTCAGAGGAGTGATACAGAGCATGAGAGTTCACGCCGTATGAAAACAGAGTTTCTTGTGCAGTTGGTAAGTGAAGAATTTATTTCATCCCAACTGTAAATTAATTTGAGAACTATTGTAAAATATTAACTTGTATGACCATACTGTATTTGATATGACTGCCTCTTTATTAAAACCATTGTATATTTTAGGAACTATAAAAAAATTTTAGTATATATCCCATTTTTTGTTGAAGTTGAGTTGCCAACAATGCATATTGTTATGATTAGAGCAAAATAATATTAAAGAATTTCTTTTGAATATACACTGTACAACATTTTTAAAATTGACTAAAGAGTACAAAATAATTTCTACTATGAAAATACTTCAAAGTTTAAAGAAAAAAGCATTGAGGAAACTTGCACAGCAGTTAATATAATGTATTTGCAGTGCAGTAAATTGTTAGTGACTTACATGAACTTTTCATTCCCAAAGTACTACCTATTGCATGTGCCCCACGTTTTTCATTTTAATCTAAAGAGTGTTTTCGTGGGATAAATTATTTTGTACTTTAAATCCATTTTTAAATTGTGGTACATTATAAAAAAATTTTATTTAATATTATTTTCTTCCTTTTAGTCTTGTATGTGTGTGAAATTTAGCAATCATCTGTTTACAAAATGTTTAGCAAAAATATTTTTTTCTTTTATTTTGTAATTTTTTTCTTAATTTTTTTTTTTTTTTTTTCCTTTTCTTATTTCCTTTTATATTACTGTATATTGTCATCCTTTTCTGAGCTTTGTTTAAAGTTTCAGGTCTGGAAGTTAGTTTAAAGTAAATTGCAAAATTTGTACCTGACAGATAGACATGAAAGCAATATTGCGTGAAAATTTTGTACGTGTTATCGACATAGGGAAACAAAAATTACACAAAAACTTGATAAAAATATTGACATGTGTAATTACCGTATACTGTATTTCAAAATTTAATAGTAATTGTCAAGTCATGACTAACGATTGTATTCAAATATTCCGGTATTAACGTAATGGAAATTTGGTACTACATGCAGAAAAAAAGTTGTCAACAAGATGAGTGATTAAACTTACTGTAAAGTCCTCCTGGATTATTTTGTACTTCGTTTTGGAAAAATTACATTTTATAAATCACCAAACAATCTGTCGATAATTCACGACACACATTGTTTTTTTAATACATAAAAGATTGCTATGCGAGATTTTTATTCTTGCTTTATAAACATCTTCACAGTTTCTTCAGTAATGAAGACATACATCCACGTTTCGAAAACCATGCAAGACATTTTCACTGTTCACGTCCAGCATCACATAACCTAATCTGCAAGCGACGTAAATATAAACCGACGCGAGAACGGAACAAAATAGAACAAGGAACTTTGGTTCGGACCACGCGGCCGTGGATCAGACGAACTGGAACGGAAAATGGACGAACGAAAGAAAACATTCGCAGTAACCACAACATTGACGCGTTATCGTCCAAAAATACTTTGAAAAAATAAAACATTATATCTGATTGTGATATTTCTGACTTATTTTTACTGTGGTAATTATTACTGAACTAAACTTTTGGTATCTTCAGAGTATCGTACGTCTCTAAATACTGGCAAGTGTACCAAGAAACTTGTACGTTTAACAGTGCGTCAGTCGTTATATAACTCGTGAACCAACTGTACGGACGTGTCGTCCGCTAACCATAATTAAAGTAATAAACA
Source organism: Medauroidea extradentata (assembly GCA_003012365.1). NCBI lineage: Eukaryota > Metazoa > Arthropoda > Insecta > Phasmatodea > Phasmatidae > Medauroidea > Medauroidea extradentata. The sequence continues at coordinate 26,753 of PNEQ01001472.1, read as the reverse complement.
TATAGCGTCGTAGATTGTGTTTGTAACGTCTGTATATTTTAGATATTTGTTAATAAAACTCTCTCATTAAGTGATGGAGAGGTAAATTCATATGTACATGACAGATAACAAAGATCTATTTCTTATGCAAGATCACAGTGCACGGCGGTTGGCAGCCAATGAACATGTTTGTTTATAATTTGCTTCGTTTATCCTAAAACTCAACTAAGAGTGAACGGAGAATAGTGGTAGTAATATTAATTTTTTCTTGTCCTTCACATTTTTTTTGAGGGGGGGAAGGACCTGGAAAACCTCCCCCCTGTATACGCCCTTGTTTACAGACAGCCAGACAAGATGATATTAAAATAATAATTTACACTGATAGAAGGCTACACAACAAAAATGTATGTATGAAAAATTGTTAGTTACAATCTCCTTTTGTCACCAAAACAAATTTTAATGCAGTAGTGTAATTCTACTAGCCATACATTAGTAGCCAGCACAATGCTCATATGTAAATAATTCATCAGAGTAAGAAGGAAAAAGCAGATGTATTAATTCATTTAACTGTTTTATATAACTTCAGTATTAACTAAAACATCAAAACTACCCCTCGACAGTTGATATTAAGTTAATTACACTAAACCCCTGGATTTAGCAAAGGTAACAATTTTACGAATACACTTTCTGGTACCCTTAATAAATAACAAAATTCCATAAAAAAATTTAAGAAATCTTATTGGAAATTGTTTAAAGATATCTAATTCAATGCGGTAAAATATAAGTTAATAGAGTTGCAGTTATATCTTGGCAAGACTTCATATTAAAAACGAAACAAAAATGGTGAAAATCCGGACAAGAGGTTGGCAATGACTGTTTGAAAACAATGCGCCGCCACCGTCTGTGCCAAGTTGGACTACTCCCCGTGCCATTACATAAATGTATTAGGGCCTAATAAAGGCTGTACTACAGTGACATTGTTCCAGTGCATGCACAAACATTCATTAAACTGTAATGCGGCCTTCCTTTAGTAAATGTCCAGTACAGTTTACACTGTTACACAATCTGCACCAATATTAGCGAGAAATTATAATTATTTTTACTGGTTTAAACTTTGAACACAGATAAATCAAATAACTTGATGCATAATTTGTTTGAATACAGCAGTTTGTTTCATAAAATGTGCTATGTACCTATCAGCCATATGTAGAAACTTCTTTGCTGCCATAACAATGTCAGTTTTTAGAAATAAATTAGATGTTTGTGTATTGCGTAATCCTGGAACTCCTGATTGATTTTTACACAACATTCTAGCTGTGATCACAATTCCTTGCAACCACTCATACATGTAATTTTTTATGATTTCAGGTAAGGATGTTACAAAAGGGCATTTTCATTTTGGTTTAACGTTGGTATATGCTGTAATGGCACCATATATTAACCATATTGTCAGTGATCGTACTGCAGTATTGCAATATTTATTTGCGCTGTATGCAACTTATTCCTATGTTCACGTACAATCATTCGTACTTTTTTTTTACTATCGTCAAATGAGGATTCTTTCACTGCAGGGGTAACATTTACTGACTTAAGATATTTGTGTTGGGACCATTTAATGAAGAAATGTACATGTATAGCTAAGTATTGAAGCCCTTAAGTTTGATCCATTCAGATTAAGTTTGGCATTTCTTTACTAAATGGAACCAAATTAAATATTTTGAGTTGGTCAATGTTACCCCTGCTGTCAAAGTATCACCATTTTATGGTAATTAAATTAATATCAAATGTTGAGGGATTGTTTTCACAATCTTTAAGTTAATACCAGAGTTACATAAAACAGTGAAATGGATAAATACTTCTGCTGTTTTTTTCTTGGTCTGGTGAATTATTTGCATATTGGCATTGTGCTGGCTATGCCTAGAAAATGTGCGCTAATGTGTTAAAATTTGTTTTGGTGACAACGGGAGATTGTAGCTACCAATTTCACATATAGGTATTTTTGTGCGAGAAGGCACTCTATGCTCAGTTTTGGGGGGGAAGGAAAGGGAACACGGGTGGGTCATATCTACTGTTCAGAGGTATATTGAAACAAATTAAAATTGTTATTTATTGCATTTATTATTTTCCCACAAATTACTATGCAAATTGAGGACCCAACTAGAAGCACTTAGCAGAAAAAAATTCAATTTTAAAATTTGATGATGAGGCTGGGGGCAAAATAGGCTCTTATCAATTTTACGAAGGTAGTGATTTTACAAATGTAATGAATGAAACTATTCATAAAATCAGGGGATCTTGTGTAGAAGAAAAATGTAAGAAGTTAAGTACAGAGCAGATAAATAATAGCGCAAGTACAGCATATGCAAATGTTCTACCAGATGAAAACACCATTTTGTGACATCCTTACCTAAAATCGTCAAGAATTGCATGTATAAGTGGTTTCAAGGAATTACAATCACAGCCAGTATGTTGCGTAAAATTAATTAGTTCCAGTAGTACTCAATACACGAACGTCTAAATAATTTCCAAAAATTGACTTAGCCATGGCAGCGGAGAAGTTTCTACATATGACTACTAATAGGTAGCGATATTATAATCCTTTCGGGTGGTGTGAAATGCTCTCAGTTTATGAAATGCACTATTCAAACAAATTATGCATCAAGTTAATTGTATTAATTATGTATGACACCCAGGAAAACAAATTAATTTTGGACTATTATTAACCGGGGTTGTGCAAGAATATAAACTGTAGTAGACATTTATTGTCTGCACAAGATGAGAGAGATAGAAGATGTGGTGACATGGAGAAATAGCCTTGAGGAAGGCTGTACTACAGTTTAATGAGTGTTTGTGCATACACCTTTATGATGTGACTATAGTAAGACCTGCATTTAGCTCCTAATACTTCAATTAATGGCAGCGAGAGTGGACCAACTTGGCGTGGGTGATGGCGACGCACCATTTTCAAACTGTCACTGCCACATTTTAACAGATTTTTTATAACATTTGTTTTGTTTTGAATATTATGACTTGCCAAGTAATAACTGATCCAGGGTTCTTGTAATCTGGGGGTCTAGAGTTAGTAAATATTGTAAAACCATCACATAGATTTATTGAAAATAGTTTTTTATGTGTAGCCTAGTTTTTAAAAGTAAACAATTATATGTTTGGCTAGTTATTGACTTAAAGGAATTTTATGAAAGTTAATAACTAACAAAATTATTATTTTTTTCTTTTGAAAAAATTAGGCTACAGCACAGAGTGAAAACAATTTTCAACACATCTATGTGATGGTTTTACAATATCTGCTCCTGTTTAGGATTTTAAAAATAATACTTGCAAAAATATTGTAAATAGGAACCTGTGGCCTCCATATGCATTTTGGTCTTATTTGCTATTCACCGAATGATCTCCCCTCAAATGATTAGCTTGTAATTCTCATTGCTATTTTCTTTGTAGCCAACTTACAATTATAACCAACTACGTCCTGCAACGTCTTGTTACCTCAAGCAATACTTTGCAAATGACAGCTTTTTGAAGTTGGTCACACCAGGTGTCAAATTGTTTTCCTTTAACTTGAAATGGAGATTATCTCTCTCTTCTGGAACATTATGGTAATTAACCTGCACCACATTTCATATGGCAGATAATCACAAAACACTTTTTATGCCTCACAAGGGGCTTCATCTTAAAGGAATCTAAAAACATTTTATAAGAAATCATTGATCGTACTCTCATTTAGGGCAACTAAGAAAACGAGAACGTCCGTTTCTATCAACATTTTTATTCAACCAATTAAATTGACATAATTTATATTAAGCACATCATAGATTCGCACTTTTTCATTAATTCACAGACAGTCCTTTTCATCCATTTGTCAACAGACAAATTGTTCCATTAAGCATGTATTACATAATTTCATTATTACACAATATCTCAATAAATATACCCAAACATTAAAACAAGGGTAAAAGTTAAATTACAGGTCTTTTCTCTCTCTGTTGCTTCGCACCTCTCATTCATACAGTTCCCATTCAAATAACTTTTCTCTCACAATTCGGGTAAAACCTCAATACCTCGTTGCTTGCTCCCAACGAAAGTTAATACATCATCAAAAGTTTCATCCACACCATGAATTGACTACGCAGTCTGCTGCTCCAAAGAAACTGACACAAAGACCACATGCAACACGCTCGTACAGATCAGTGTCACATACCTCCAATTCCCTCATCACATACTGTAAACTCCACCCGGAGTTGCTGAACAGCAAGTTCCAAAATCTGATTGAGATTTTCAATATTGTCGGTTTCTAAAGGGTGGAAAAGAAATCCAAATCTGCTCACTGTCTTCGCAAAGACAAAAGTACATACCAGAATTTATTACCAAACTCTACCGTGACCCAAAACCATCGGCTCAGCACTTGGCGCGGACCCCATCAGATCGCTATTACTACTCACGACAACTGCTCCGGTCAGCTCTTCCAGACGGAATAACCGCGCTAGACAACGTCGGCTAGCTTACCTTACACCCCTCCCTTCCCCTTCCCCAGATCCGCCATTGCTTTGACCCGGAAAGAAAGCGACTCCTATCCGCAAACATCCCAAAAAAAGGGAGACCACCACAATTAAAAACCTGGGACTGCAGCTGACAGACTCAAAACCAACTAAACAAAACTGTAAAATATCAAAGAGAAAAAAACCAAGGAAACCCCTACCACTTACTAAACCAAAACAACACAAACTACCAAAATAAACAACTTCGACTTAATGTCAGCTCACTTAAAAAAATAAAGAACTAAAGTACTTTGCAGTGATGTTAAACAAAGAATTATACTGTAAACAAAAAAACATGCTTTTTGTTTTGAAAATAAGAAAAAACCTAACTAACTTGCAGGCTGGGTCAACTGTTACCAGCCCTGTAATCTTAGGTAATGATCTTCTCAGTGCCAGCTAAAATTATCATTCTAAAAATATTTTTCCTTGACACCATTACCAATACATGCATACAGTGTTCATTGTTTGTAATACTGTTTACTTAGTACTGTGCTGCTTAAGTCACATAATACTCCTAACAGTTTCATGTTTGTAGACATTTTTTGTGTTTAGAATGAAATTACATACCTACTAGCTCCGAACAATTTTTCGTTTCTGTAGTCTGGTGTGCAGTGTTATGACAGATATTTGCTGACAAACTTCTTTTGTAATAAAATTTAAAGAAAGATAAAGATCATGAACTGTTTCTATTGTACATGTATCTGTACAGTTCAGTTTTAAATACGTACATAAATTTCCATCAGGTTAATGAGCATAGTTAAAGCAAATTGACTTGTAACTTGACCCCACTTAAAATAAGTGGTATGAATCTTGTATTCTTGGTTTAGTTGTTATGTGTTTTACATTGTAATCAAATCTGTTATTTGTGTGGGTGAAGAGTAACATCTGCTAAACAGGATGGTGCTACAACAGGAGAAGAGGACAGAATACTTGTCGTGGGAGCCACCAATAGACCTCAGGAGCTGGACGAGGCGGCCAGGAGACGCTTAGTCAAGAAGCTTTATGTTCCTCTTCCTGAACACAAGGTGAGCAGTTGATCAGTACTGCAAATAGTTACAGCTTGATTCTAAATAAATTAATGAAAGTATGTACAGTAGAACCCCGATTTTACGACTGTCTACGGTTCCCAAAAAAAAAAGACTCAAAATCGATGTAGACCAATTAGAACCCTTAAATGTAAGAAAAATTCAAGTACAAAGTCAGTTTTTGCTCAAATATCTTTATAATTGTCGCCAACACACAAAACAAACAAGTTTTAAATGTTAGAAAATACGTATAACAATTATATATAATTGCAATACCCTAATTTTTTATATTTTAAATTTGATGGTGCCTGAGAAAATCATTGTAAAATCACTGTCGTCGTAAAATCCGTAGTTGTAAAATCGGGGTTCTATTGTATTGTAGTTTTAATTATAAATATGACTGTGTTGAGAAGTTACTTTGGTCTAGCCTCTCCTCGAGATGATCTTATGCCTGGAACTTGTACCTGCGTCTGAGGGCTGGAAGCAAGGGAGCAATAAGGATGATTGGCACCCACGCCAAGTGAAACATTGCTGTTATGCGTAAGACACTAAATTGATGTGCAGTCTTACCTTTAAAAACTAATTTGAATGTGGCTAATTGGTGAAACTTTATATTTATTGGATGCAACTAGGCAAAATAGTCCAGTGTTTGTTTCTATTGGAGTTTTATCTGTATCCAGTTATTACATTTTTAAACACAGGAGTCTGGAAAACCCATTTTTCACAATGGAGGGCATCAATTAATAGTATTTACAGGATGTGTGCTGTTTTTTTAAAATGCAATGCCATCATTGTGTGGAACATGTTTGTTTTTGTAAGGAAACATCTTGTATTTTGGATAAGGTTAATATTTTTGTGAAAAGGTTTCTTCAAACATTACGCAACATAGTTCAAGGGCCAAGTAGGTGACCACCGTAATAGTAGGAATCATTGAAATACATACAGTTTAGAGAGTATCCTAATATAATTAACAGGCTAGGAATGATTAATTGTGTATGGAATTGTGTTTTTTGATTCTAACCTTATGTGGCTATGCTATAGGCTTACTGTAGTCCTATGTTGGTGTTTGGAACATCTTGGATAGTAGACATCTTTGGCTTTCAATTAGGTTGATGCAGGGTTCATAAGATTTTGTAACATCATAATAGTTTCTTTATGGCATTGGCAGAGTCACAATTTTCATGCCATTGGAGGCAACTCAAAATTAACTTTTGTTGTGTCCAAGGAACAAGTAGTGTGTTGCATAAGATAGGTCTGCAAGTGGGCCATTCCACAGAATTTCAGCATTGTGATTTGCCTGACTATTTTGGGTTTTTATATTTTAAAACAAGGATACACTTACTCTAATGGCTATAACTTCAGCAAACTTTGTTATACCCTTCTCAAAACTTTGACGTCTAGCATTGTTTCCTATGGGAAAACATTATTTGATTATCATACATTTTATGTAACAAACACTTTCTGGGAAAATAACTGATAATTGAGGACTTACTGTAATTTTAAATATTTGATAATATAACTGCACACATGGTTATTAACAGTTAAAGCAAGTTTACAATATTTCATAAATTATTCGTAGGCACGCTGCCAGATTGTGTGGAGGTTAATGTCTACGGAACGAAACAACCTAACGGACAGTGAAGTGGATGAGATAGCCAGGCTGACGGAAGGCTATTCAGGAGCAGACATGAAGAACTTGTGCCAGGAGGCATCCATGGGCCCCATTAGATCTCTTGGGTTCTCCCAGATACAGCAGCTTAGGCCTGAGGAGGTGAGTCTTTAATACAAGTACAGTACGTCTTGCACTTCTGCTCTTTAACAGTCTGCTGCACTTGTAATGTGACATTTTCACATCCTTCAATCTTTTCCTTACATTGAATTGTCTTATTTATTTTAGATGAATGTATGAGGAATATAATCCTTCCCTACACATGTTCCTGTCCCCTTTTCACACCCATTTCACTGCCTGCACTCCATTCTCCGTATAAAAAAAATTATAGAAAATAACGCCAGGCACGCACATAAATAGCTCTTCACTGGAGTATGTATGTGATATAACAAACACGCTTGCTTTGCTAACGCTTGCAGACCACCCACTTTATTTTTTCCATCAATGCACCGGTATCTGACGAGTCTGTGGTTGCCAAAAACAAAATATTCTGTTGAGGTAAGTCATGCGACTGGTATAGTCTGATGTAAAATAAAGTAATAATTTTTAATTTCTGCTTTATACATGCACTTATATGTTATAGCAGAACAGTATTATTCAGAAAACTCAACAATATTGCTATCTAATTTATTACAGCAAATGTAAAGTTATGGTAGAGTAGAAGGTGTGGCAACAGAGCATGCAACAAGATTAAATTCATCTCGCATGCAGTCCGCATTCTGCTGGATCACTTTCTGTGCTTTTGCCACTTTCATCTGCCAAGAAGAACTGTCGCAGCTCCAGCAGAGTCAACGGTAAACTAATTAGTTTGATGTTGCTGTAGTTTGCTGTTGCCATGCTGGTTGGTTTGCGCAGTAGCATGAGGATGCAGGAAGTTCAGTGATATTTACAGGAATACAAGCATGCATTGTAGCCTATACTTAAAATATCATCCCAAATATTTTGTAAAAAAAAATTTTTGTTGCTGCATTTACATGCACACAGTCTATTAATACCTTGTGATTACAGATGGGTGAAGTTGATGTAACATAAAAAAAATGCTACTTTAATACAGTTTTAGGGTTGTTTGGGAGTTGAAATTTCTCTGCGACAATTTTTCCATGTCAGCAATTTTGCTTGGTCATTCTCAGGCAGGCACCATGAGGCCTTTGTAAAATGTAATTTTACTGTAGGAAACAATTGTTTTTACTGATGATGAGAGTATTCATTTGTTGCTTGTTCACTTAACATGAGTTACAGTTTATAATTCTGAGGTCTTAATTGTTTTTTGCGGTACTGTATGTGTCTTTTCTTCTAGGTACGGCCTGTGTCAGTGGAGGATTTTAAGGCTGCTCTGACCCGCGTACGAGCCAGTGTCTCTTCAAATGACTTGAGTACGTACGTGTTGTGGGACAAGCAATATGGTTCTGGTGGTATAGCCGTATCTTAGAACTGCTGTATCCATGTTAGTTCTTTTGAAGTTTTTGTATACCTGTTTCATCCTCAGTACTGTACGTATACCTATATAATTTTGTTTTTACTATGTTTTCAATAAAAGCTCTGTTTAGGAAAGTTTTCTACTGTACCTCAAAAAATATGTGTATATAATGTTCTGTGATCATAAAACTTCATTTAAATTCATGTTTCTTAGTGAAAATAACAACTGATCCCATTTCAGACATATGATAGTTATATACCTTTTAGTGTGGTGATAAAAATTACACACCACATACCGGTATTGTAAAACCTTGATTTTAAGAAATCGCAGTTCCCTAGAATGGCTTGGAAAAATTGGAACAGACAAAAAACTGGTGTATGGCCAACGCCCACTGCTTGGTAAGTCAGCGCTGGTAAGTGCGAACCTGGAATACGTGGGTTAACCTGTACAGTGGAAGCTGAGGTGGCAGCGATGTCCGGAGAAGCAAGCATGGAAGACAGCCTGTGTCATTACACACTCTCACTAGTTGGTCCAATTCCAGTAGCATTGGTTGCTGCATCAGCAAAAGTGAGACTGCTGACTATGCTTGACATGTCAACTAGGTACTCACACACTCGATGCAGCGTTGACAGAAAGTCCACTATCCCATCCAGAGTCTGGGGATTCCTATGGAAAGACGAGGTGATCCCACTCTATCTATCATCTTCGCTATCTTCCGATTAAAGAACGAGAGTAAAAAGGTGGAGTAAAACTGGTCTTGGTGGACTATGCATTCCCAAATCCACCAAACCTACCTGAAAGGTTGTTTACGAGAGAGACATGGAAGACAAGGTGGCCATGGAAGTAGGTACAATGTCCAGAAGGTCCTGATCCAAATGAAAGAAAGAAAGAAAGGTCACAACTCCCTTGTTAGTTAAGCTAATACAAAAAGAAAAGGGAGTAGGATTAGCCAAGAGCAGGTATCTAGTGATAGTCAGTCCAAAGAGGCCAACAAAGGAAGAGCTACGTAGGGGCCAGGGAGCCGACCAACCATCGGCACAGGAAAAATTACATATTTAGCAGAATTCTCTTTGCTGTTTTTATTTGTATTGATAAAATAACTCAAAAAAATTACTTTGTCTCGCCAGTTGTCAGTGGAACGCACAGGTAAAAGAGGCTAGGCATGACTCATGCTAGCCTGAATAAGCAAAACCACTGAACCTATGTACAGTATGTAGTTTTACAACACCTTTAGTTAGACATTACTTTGTAGATACTGCATGAGTTTCACCACCAGTGTGCACTGTCAACTTTCAAACTTATGAATGAGAAGTGGTTGTTATGGTCAGTGCCTTCTGCCTTAGTGCTAGAGGTGCCAAAGATGTCATGGCCATCCTAGTGAAGTGCCTGGACCAACTGATAAGGTGGTCGCGAGGGAGATGTGGCAATGTCTCTTGATGCCCCGCCGTTACTGTTCACGTTTTTGCGCTCGCCCCTGAGCTTTTCCCTTTTAAGGTTAGGCCTAAGCAGGCACGACGCCCTCAGGTCCACACAACCACTGTATTGTATATGTAACTTTTCCTAATGCCTAGTATGTATAAATATTAGTTTAATTATGTTACTTTGCTTAAGTAAATTAATCCAGAGTGGAAACTACGTATTTTTGTGATGTATAAATATTTTTGCACTGTATGTAAACAAACAAACGAACTATCATGATAGACACGCCCAGTTTCTTCAGAGTTTGTTGGCAGCTTCTCTGAGCTCCCGTCTTTCAGCACCCCCGGCTTCGGCCAACCCCTCTCACCCAACCCTGGTAGTCGACTTCTTGCAAACGGAGTCCTACCGCAACACCCAAGGTGACTTCTTGCAAATGGAGACCCTCACTACCTTGGAGTGACTTCTTGCAAATGGAGACGTCCACCTTCCTTCACCATACTGTTATCCACCTCACCTGCTGACAGCCTGGAAGGAGGAGAGACTGTCACCCAGCATCCTCACCGCGCACGTAAAAGGGAGCACACCCTACGTCCTAGTTACTGCATCTTCAGCCACGAGGCACATAGCGGAAGTCACACTCAGTTATCTATAGAAAGCTCCGTCGGTCCACGAGACTGAGATCCCGAGCAGTTACAGTATCGCACAGCATCCGAGTGTGGATCAGTAATCTCAAACATAAATGCTAGTTACATGTGGTAAACTCGCGAGTTAAGAGACTGTGTTAAAGCAGAGTATAGAGAACCTGTGTAATCCGAGTATAGAGACCTGTGTATTTCAAGTGTTAAGAGACGTGTGTATAAAACTGTGAACAAGTGTTGTACTTTGTGAAGTTACCTGAATACAACTGCCTATTTGGAATTTCTGCATTTCGTTCAATGTATCAGTGCACGCAGCACTCAAGTAAATCCATTCCTCCTGAGATTCAGAGATTGAGGGAGAAAGCAGCTCAGGAGCGACGCCGCCAAACAGTACAACAACCTAAACTCATTCCATCGCCCACCAAAATACAGGGGGCTCAGCTTTCTTTTATTTCTTTTTATAAAAGTGAACTCCATGCACGCCTAAGTGATACACACTCAGCGACGAGCAGGCGCAGTCGCAACGCAGATTCACGTAAGCGGAAGCGTAATTCTGATTCGATCAGTAGATTGTTACGGCACATAACCAGGAGGCCGCCGCCTACAATAGAGCCCGCTAAAAACACCTAACAAAGGATCGCCGCTTCGGCCCGGCCGAGTACAGCAATTACGCGACGAGGCCAGTCCGAAATCTGAACCTCTATCCGACAGAAAGCAGAGGCTGTTGAGGGAACTAGTATTCTGATCAGGTGAGTGACTTAGAAACCTGCCCCAAATAAGTGAGATCCTCCCCCACCTCTCCGTGCGTCTAGCGCTCGGCTCTCCTCGGCTTCACTCTACAAGGAGGGGGCCCTAAACTGACATACCTCAATTGCTACCTCGCAATACACACTCTACGGGAGAGAGCGGGGTTGAGTCACTCTTATGAGGCAGCCACAATATTCTAGTTCACACATTGTGTCCCCCCTAACAAGTTGGGTACCTGGAGCGATTACTAGAGATGATGGTATATCGCGAAAATGTTTTGTGCTAAGATAGCCTTGAAAACACTGACACAACGTAGCTGTCTGCAGACATCAAATATTACAATATCGGGATTTTTATTGGCTCAGTCAAATAGGGCAACAGCTCCACGTGCAAGCTAAAGCCAGTAATCTTCTGGTAAGCTGGACGTGTATTGAAATCCATCAAATAGTCAACTTTTCCCGTGATAAACCATCATCTCTAGCGATTACTAATCATTGATAGTTCTTCTGTTAACAGGATCATGCTAAGTTGCAGTTTTCATTGTCATTTCGCAGGGATCTCCTTTCATAAATGAAATCACTGTAGGTACTTTGCCAGACTGAATGTAATGATTCACACAGAACAGGAAAAAAAACAGCATTTTCGAACTGTCGGTTATACTCTACTGTACCAAGTAAGCTTTTAAAATGTTTTATTGAAATGTGCTAACAGGAGACCTGTTCTTCTACGGCCGTGACCTGGAGTGATTTCGGGAAACAACGGAAAACCGAAATCAGGGGGCTATATTGTGGTATGACATGCTTTTAAAATTTTGAAACTGGTAAAAACTTATGACAACCAAAGATAGGAACTGAGTTATAACTAGTCACCTTTTCTTGTTAAAACCTTATTGCATAGCTGTGATATAAAATGCGGATCCAATTCCCACTCTGTAGAGTTCCCATCTCAAACATAATGTCTCCAAACCACACAGTCCATGCAAACACATTCTACTCTTAACAGCTGACAAATTAGAGAGCCAGATACCACAAGCTATGCCATCTCGGCTCGTGTAGCGTACTCCAACTGCTTCCAACTACTGTGTATCTAAAATATCCTCATTTATATTTTTAAATGAAATAATACATAATACATAAAAAGCTTGTGAGGAAAATCGTAAAAATTGTGATCAATAGAATAGAACTAAACACATTATACATAAAGTATACATTGAATTTCAAGATTTAAACCAGTTCAAAGATACCTACTTCTGTTTCTCTTGCAGCCGGCCAACCTTGAACTTTCAAACCTAAGAGTCTATATTTTGTTCGTCTTGGAAATGTAAAACATGCAGACGTTATCTCATTCACTTCTGCTGAACAGTGCTACAGCTTGTAACATTGGTGTTGTTGTGTAATGTTACTGAAGTTGTCTGCTATGTTTCTGACTCTCTTTGCTCGTAATTGAGGCAACATCTTGTAATGTTCCACTGTTCGATGACTGATGATCTCGCAGTGGAGACAGTACATACAAAAACACTTTCAAATTACCTGTCCCATGCTGTGGGTGATAGGATATATAAAATGGATAGTTATCATGACTGGTATTTCACAATAACGGATGAAATGAGGGGTTGACGGGGTCAAATTTTTCGCCTTCCACATGGGCAATCTGGACTCAGTCCCCGGCGGACTCTGTCACTGATTTTTTGCATGTGGGAAATATGGGGGACGTTGCCATTGGCCAGCTGGTTTTCTTGAACTTCCAATTCCCCTGCCTTTCTCATTCCATCGCTGCTCCACATTCATCTCACCCTCACCTCATCCATTCTTCGGGTCGGACGAGCGATAGGCATGGCGCGCTATTCGAGCAGCCGGTCCAACCTTCACCCGGCCTTTTCTCATACATAATATGACCCTGCCCTAAGGCGGGAACACGAAGTGGATTTTCAGTGAAGGGAGAAAAACCATGTGAGGGCTGGCTAGTTGCTCATGCCTCTGCTCTCTCTCCTCTACTCGGCTGCTGCATACACACTGAGAAAGGAGTGGAGCCTCACTGGCTGGAAATACAAACGTTTGAGTAGAGTATTACCTATGTTTGAGGTACTTGGTAACAAAATGTCCGCAGTTAGAAGCAGGCTTGGCGTACTACGCAGGTCATGTTGTCAATAACGCAATTTTAAGTACACAGTACCAATGTGCTGTCTCACCTGCAAGTACTGTCGCCGTTGGGAAGGGGGGGGGGATCTATGCCTGTACAATTCCTGTATCCCAAATGTATGGGCTGGTTGAAATATTGAAAAATAATGTTAATTTTGGTACCTAGGCTGGTTATCAAAGTTTTGAAAGATAACAGAGGTTTTACTTTATACATTTTTACTGGTCCATTTTAATACACTGAAGGCAGTATTTTACCAAAATAGTCAAGTATTAACACTGAAGCAGCCACATAACTGTTCAGCAGAACTTAGAGAACATTTACGTATGGGTACATTGATCATTAAAATTTATAAAGTAAACCATCAAATTTTTGTTTAGGAAAATAAATGTGCCCGTCAAGTAACCTCAGACTGTAGATAATATGTTACTTGCTGAAGTATTACTGTAGGTGTTGCTTCTAGTGATGCAGCAAGCGGCAAATCAAGTTATGTGAACAGGGATCTGCTTCATCATCTGGCCAGTAGCGCCGGGCAAAACGAGCGTGATTTTCTGGCTGATCTTCTGTTTGACTCTCTCTGCTAGCTGCTGTCTCCTGCATAAACAAGCACAAGTTATTGAGCTGAATGTAGTTTATGGCAAAACAACACTTCAGGAAAAGATAAACCTTTGTGCACCCCAGAGAGGCAAGATGCTTCAAACATATTGAGAGCGCAACCTTTTGTGTATCCCACAACTTCAACGGAAACAAACATTCAGGAGTTATTACCAAGGTAAAAGCATGCAATTGGGTGCTCCTAACTGAGGGTCAGATAAACGTTTAGGTGCCTCCAGCTTAGAAAAATGTGTAAGCCATTTCCATCCCCCAAGATACTTTAGCATCATAACAACTTTTATTAAGGTGCCATAAAAATTTTAATAAATTTTTGTATAAAATGTGAGTAAATATTTTCAATTTAGAAACAAAGGTAAATGTACCGTATTTGCCGGCATATAGGACGACCCTGCATATAAGACGAGTCATGGTTTTGAAGGTACAAAATCTTGAAAAAAAGTAAATTTCTAATTTTGAAATTCCCGACAGAAAAATATTTTTTTCCTTTGCCTGAAACATTAAAAACTTAGTTTATATATTTTTAATGCATTTATTACCGGCATTTAAACATCATAATAGACAAATAAACGAATAACATTGGCTACTACCGCCCTCCGCGCACCCGAGAGCCAAGGAAATGCGCGGCGGCAGCCGGCGATATCTTCA